>CAUYPO010017911.1:0-34547 GCA_963574435.1 Cheirogaleus major | reverse complement strand
TAAAATTCATCAGCTCAAATGGGGAAAAACAAACAAGACGACTCGGGTTCATCAGTTCTGAGCCGTGGCTATACCTGGGCTTTCTTTGGCAGCCTGTGCTACCCATGTCTGTGAGCCTGCGTCAATGACTGAAGCAGAAGGCCGGGTGTGGTGGCTCACGCCTGTAATCCTAGCACTCTGGGAGGTCGAGGTGGGAGGATCGCTCAAGGTCAGGAGTTCGAAACCAGCCTGAGCAACAGCGAGACCCCGTCTCTACTAAAAATAGAAAGAAATTAATTGGCCAACTAAAAATATATAGAAAAAATTAGCCGGGCATGGTGGCGCATGCCTGTAGTCCCAGCTACTCGAGAGGCTGAGGCAAGAGGATCACTTGAGCCCAGGAGTTTGAGGTTGCTGTGAGCTAGGCTGACTCCATGGCACTCTAGCCCTGGCAACAGAGTGAGGCTCCGTCTCAAAAAAAAGAAAAAAAATGACTGAAGCAGAGAGTAGAACAGGGGTTACCAGGAGTGGGGAGGTGGGGGAATGGGGAGATGTTGGTAAAAGGGTACAAAGTTGCAGTTACTAGCTCTAGGGACCTAATGCAGAGCAAGAGAACTATAGCTAATAATACAGTATTGTATACTGGAAATTAGCCAAGAAAGTAGATCTTATGTGCTCTCACCAAACACAAGCACACAAATATTATAATAACCATGTAAGGAGTTCGATATGTTAATTTGCTTGACTCTAATAATCATTTCATTATGTATATGTATATAAGAACATCGTGTTACACATCTTAAATATATACAATTTTGATTTTAAAAACTCTTAAGGCTGGGCACAGTGGCTCACGCCTGTAATCCTAGCACTCTGGGAGGCAGAGGTGGGAGGATCGTTTGAGCTCAGGAGTTCAAGACCAGCCTGAGCAAGAGCAAGACCCCATCTCTACTAAAAATAGAAAGAAATTAATTGGCCAACTAAAATATATATAAGAAATTAGCCGGGCACGGTGGCGCATGCCTGTAGTCCCAGCTACTCGGGAGGCTGAGGCAGAAAGATCACTCCAGCCCAGGAGTTTGAGGTTGCTGTGAGCTAGGCTGATGCCACAGCACTCTAGCCCAGGCAACAGAGTGAGACTCTGCCTCAAAAAAAAAAATAATAATAAAATAAAATACTCTTACAACTCAATAATAAAGATAAATAGTCCAATTTAAAAATGGGAAAGAATCTGAATAGATTTTTCTCTAAAGAAGATATACAATGGCCAATAAGCACAGGAAAAGATGCTCAAAGTCATTAGCAATTAGGGAAATGAAAATCAAACTACAATGAAACACATTTCACACGCACTAGGATGGCTATCTTCAAACAGACAGTAAGTGTTGGTGAGGATGTAGGGAAATCAAACCTTCATACATTGCTGGTAGGAATGTAAAATAGTGCAGCCACTTTGGACAATAGTCTAAGAGCTGCTCAAATGGTTAAACACAGAGTCACCATACAACTCAGCAATTCTGTCCTAAGGTATCTTTCCAGTTAGCTTAGGTCTCCACAGAAACTTGTACACAAATACAAGCAACATTATAAAATATTCTATGTATTATGTAATATTATATACTAACAAAAAATTGAAAATAACTCAAATGTCCACTAACAGATGAATGGAAAAATAAAATGTGCTATATCCATACAATGGAATATTAGTCATAAAAAGGAATAAAGTTCTGATATACGCTACAACATGGATGAACTTTGAAAACATTATGCTAAGTGAAAGAAACCAGACACAAAACGCCACATATTATATGATATCATTTATATGAAATGTCCAGAATAAGCAAATATTTAGAGACAAAGTAGATTAGTGGTTGCCAAGGGCTGAGGGTAGGGGTGGAAACAGAGACTGCTACTGGGGTTTCTTTGGAGGATGATGAAAATGTTCTAAACTTGACTGTGGCTGATGGTTGTACTATCTATGAATAGACTGAAAACCACTGAATTGCATACTTTAAATGGTTGAGTTGTATAATATATTAATTATATCTCAATAAAGCTATTATTAAAAAATTAGAAGGGAGAAGATGTCACTCTTAGTTAAGGGGTTCTTGCCAGGAAGGACTCCATTTCTCCATCCTCTCAGCCTAATTCTCCAAGGTCGAATCAAGACCCACCATCTCCTAGAAACCCCCCTGCATTGCCTTCGCCCTGGGGCTGCCTGTGCCCCCTCATCTGGTGCATAGCATGTTGTGTGGGTAGAGATCATGTCATGTCCATTAATCCTGGAGGAAATTTATGCTGAACCTCTGCAATCATCTCTGCGATGATCATGTTGCTGATCACCAACACTGGCACATGATAGTTGTACCTAACTGATTAGGGAGAAAGCTTGACTTTTTTTTTCTCTTGTAGATACAGACTCTGTTTCCCAGGCTGGATTCGAACCCTTGGGCTCATGTAATCCTCCTCCCAACAAGCCTCCCAAGTAGTTGGGACTACAGGTGTGCACCACTGTGTCCGGCTAAAAGCCTTACTTTAAGAGAATGCACCTGGGACTCAATAAGAAAGAAACTGGGTCTTCTAACACTGAGAACTGGAAAGAACTGATTCCTGAAACATCCTGCTCTCTTTGCCTGGAGAGTTCGCTGGCCCTGGCAGACCCTGGCGTACAGTAAAAATTTCCCAATCAAGCAGCAAAACTGGGAGCTCCTGTTTGGCCTCCAGGAAAGAGAAACTGCATTTAAAATCCGCTGACTCTGTTCTGACACTGGAAGATCCCACGACTAGGTGAAATCAGCTCACCTTCTCCAGAAACGTGTCTCTCCCTTGATTAACAGTCCTGACCGTGCGTCAAGCCCAGCCTTCCTCCATCTGATCCCATCCCCCGCCCCCATCCAGGCCTCACTGGGCCCCTCTCTGCCCACAGTTCTCCCCTCCTCTCAACCCCCTGTGGGCACCTGTAGTCACAGTGTCCACTTCAGCACGGGAGATTCACACTGTCAATTCTGTGTGTGACCATTTCCCCAACCCATTCCCAGAACCGTCCTCAACCGGGTCATAAGATCCTCGAGAGCAAATATTTGATCCAGACATCCCTTGTTTTCCTTACAATATCTAATGACATTGGGCGTGTGGTAGGTCCTCAATAAAGACGTTACTGTCTGATAAAATTCAGTCCAGTCCAGTAAAGAAGCAGTGGTGCTGCCCACGTGCTGGGCTCTGCACTAGACACCGGCAGCACAAAGTCACATAAAATAAAGCTCTGGTCCCGGCAGAGCTCCAGCCTGGTGACAAAGAGCAGCACTAAGGGTAATGTGCTGTAAGGCTAGACCAAGAGCCGCGCGTGTTCCTGGGGAACCCCAGGAGGGGCACCAAGCTGGGAAGGCTTCCCAGAGGAGGTGACACTGGAAGGGAGGTGATGGATAAAAGATGAGGAAGGCAGGCTGGGAGGAGAGGAGAGGGTTGTAGTGGTGGTGGGAGTGTCCGAGGCAGAAGAAAGAGCAGAGACAAAGGCTGGGGGTGGGGAGGACATGAAATAGCCTGAGCTGGGTGGGAGCCAGGGGTGGCTGGGGTGGCTGGACCTGGAGCCCAAGGCAACAAGTGGTGGGTGGGATGAGCTGAGAGTCCCTGGCTCTGAGGCTTGAGAGAATGATGGGGGCAGAGAGGGAACAAGGGGGAGGGGTGGGGAAGCAGAGGTCAAAGCCAGCTCAAGTGTTTCTAGGTGGGAAACTTGGTGTAGTTAGGGACTGGAGAGCGAGGAAAGAACAGGCGTTGGGGAGATCTAAGGACCCCAGGAGGAAGAGATGAGGATGAAGGAGCCGACTCCCGGCCCACAGCCCCGAGCAAGTGGCAGGCAGGACAGGGAAGCCAGGCTTGGCGATGAGACAATGCAGGCAGCAAAACTCGTGGGGTCGCTAGAGGAGGAAATCCTAGGAGGGGACGTTTGGACATTGAGACAACCCACCCCAAAGGCTCTGGGATGCCAGACGGACCACAGTCCAGTTGTAACGGAGGGACTGGAACAGGTCTCAGAGTTGCAGCGGGGTCCCCTTGCCTCCTGGCAGTGCACGAGGTGCTTCACCTGCTCATTTCTGGACAGTTCAAACAATGACTAAGGCCTTGAGGGGTTCAGTGCAGAGTGTCAGCAACTTTTGAAAAATGAGAGGGACGAGGTACTAGAAGTCAAAGACTTTGTTTTATGCTCCATTTGCTCCCAGGCACCGGATCTGAGAGCAGACCTTTTAAACCTCCCCTCCCTCCCCCAAACTTGGCTCAAAATCCCGAGCAATTCGGATGAAGGAAGGGGGTACCAGGTCATGTCTTCTGAGCTCCCACCACTTCTCCCTGCCCCTTCCTGCCATGTGGCCAGAGGGGACCCTCCTCTTAGCCACGGCCAACTCCAACTCCAGGATGTCATTTGCTCCTAGGCCCCTCAGGAAGGGGCAGAAGGGCCCTGCCAAGCTGGCTGGAGAAGAGCCCTGCGCAGCGGCCAGGGAAGGCTGCCAGGGGCCGCATCGAGCTGGGCTTCCCGCCCCATTCCCTGATTCCTCATCAGGCTGAGGAGGTGAGAGGAGAAACACACGGCCAGCTCTCCCCTCAGGCCCCACAAAGTCACGTCATCCAAGCATTCCCTGTGAGGGTGGCCCCCTCCCTCTGACCTCAGCCTGTTTCACTTGGCCAGAGCCCACCCCCCAAGGAGCCGGCCCCCTTCCCTCACCCGTGCTCACACCCAGGCCCATGCAGGGAAAGGCGTGAGCTATAGATTCCAGCCCTCCCAGGCTGCACACTGAAGCCTCAAATAAGGGGGGCCCGCCTGTCCCAGCCCTGTCTTCTGAGATGCCAGCTGGGCTGCAGAGCGGGGCTGGGGCGCTCAGCCAGAAATGCAGCCCCTGCCTCCCACCCTCTAAGGGGAATCCACCCCCAGCTTTAAACAAGAGATCAGGGCTGGGGAGGAAAGACAGGGAAGCCCAGTGTGGGGCACCAAACAGATTCAGATATTAAATCCTAGTTTTGCTTCTTATCTGGTGTAAGATCTTGGACAAATTATCTAATTTCTCTGAGCCTCCACTTCCTCACCTACAAAATGAGGGTAATCAGAGGACACGCCGTGGACGGTCTGAGTGAGGATTAAATGGGATAACACGTGCAGAGTGCTTAGCGCGTGCCTGGACGCAGAAAACTGTGTGTGGTAGTTCACTCTTCTCATTTCCTAGATTTCCTGGGAATTCTCACACCAGTGGCGGTGCCAAGGGAGGCTCTGTCCCCCGCTTTGCAATCTCCATCAGCTGGCTCTAAATATAAGTGGGAGATCTGTTGTTTTTATTATTTATTTCATCTTTCTTATTTGACTGATTTTTATAATTACTTCTCTTGGGTAATAGACAATTGACCTTTTCTGGATGTTAGACGTACTATGCACAAAAGCAACTTCGGTTAGCTTGCTATTTTTGTTACATACACTCTAAGCAAAGCCAGGCTGCTTCCTACGTGGATGTGACCCCTGGCCGCCCAAGTCCCCCACAGAAATTCTGGGGTTCTCACACAGGTGCACACACACAGGTTCTTCCCTGGCCCCCTGCCATGGCCCCCACTCTTGTAACGCAAGAAGCAGTGGGTCCCGCACCAAGCCCTTAGCCCAGCCTCCCACAAGCCCCGCCCTGATGCTCTGCTCAGCGTTGCAGGGGCTGCGGGGCTGGGGAGCAGCACCTTTGTCCCTGTTAACAAGGAGAACCCCAGGAAGCTTGGAGCAAGCCCAGAGCAGCCCCTTCCGAGCGAGGGCGAAGTAGCTTATTTCCATCTCACTACCCAAAAGGAAACTGCCAAGTACCCCAGGCCCCCTTGGAGAATCCTCTTCTCTCCGGGGAGCAATCCTGCAAATCCCAAGTAATGAGCCGAACCATCCAAAAGAAAATTGTGAATGGGCCAAGTATGTAAATGGTCATTTACCAAATAAAGAAATACAAACGGTCAATCCATACACGAAAAGATACTCAATCTCACGTGTAACTGGAAAAAGCCAAATGAGAACTACAAGACAGTATTTCTCTTCTGATTGGCAAAATCATTCATGTTTGATAAGATCAGGGCTGATGAAGTTATGAGGAAATAGATCTGTCTCATCCTTTGTGGGAGGGAGGTGAATTCTTTTGGGAGGGCCATTTGCCAGCATATATCAAAATGAGAAATGCAAACTCTTTGACCCACCGATTCCCCTGCTCGAAATTTATCTTGGGGAATAAACTCCCCGAAGTGTGTCGAGTTATATGTTCAAAGATGTCTCTGGCAGTATCCATCAAGTTGTTCTGGGAATCTTGAGAATAAACACTTTGCAACTATGCCCAAGTCTGGGTAGTTGGACTGTCGACAGGGACAATGAGCCAAGGGTGGCATGAGAAGAGCACGGTGCAGAAGAATCGATCCCTTTCACATACATCCTCTTTAAGGCAGTGTGGCTTTGTCTAAGAAGGTGACATTCCTGACTCAGGACAGGGATTCAACTTTTCACCCCTCCTTAATCATGTCTGTTTTGACCAAGGCCCTCACAGGGTTGGGAGCATCCTTCTGGCCGGCCAAGTCACAGCACACTGCAACTTCATGGCACTCGAGGAAGGGACGGAAGCCGCCCTAGCGAGCTCCATGTGCTAGGCTCTGTGCTGGAGGCAGCCATGTGCAAGTGAGCGCATGTGACCCATAACAAATCCTGGGAATGGGTACAAGCGGGATCCCCACCTAACAGACGAAGATGCTGAGGTTCTGACAGGGTCAGTGACTTGCCCGAGGTCACACAGCCAGGATGTAGTGAGCTCGGATTCCAGTCCTGGTGGGCCTGGTTTCAAACCCTGTGTTTTTTCCCTGCCTCATACTACGACTCATGGACTCTTGGAAAGCGGAGAGAGCTTGGGGAGCCCAGGGGGTGGGAGGCAGGGGGAGCCTGCAGAGGTGGCTGAGCTGAGGGAAGGAGGGGGAGCGGGCAGGGTGCTGGCCTCAGCTGGGACAGCCTCGCCTGGCCGGTCGGCTTGCCAAGGCCTCACTCACTCCTGCAGAGATGAAAATAGACGTCTCAGCACCCACACCCCAACCCCCCACTGAGAGTGCTCCCTCATGCTGTCCCCTGCCAGCTGGTGGCCACTCCCGAACCCCTAGGAGGAAGCTCACAGGCTTGCCAGGCTATTTTGAAAGCTTGAAGCCCTGAGGAATGTGTCCAACCTGGCACTCCCCTGGGCAACCTCTCATCCACTGACCCGCCAGGACTGGGCACCCTCCTCCTGCTGTAGAAGCCTCTAGAGGGCAGAGGAGAGGCTCAGGAGGCTCAGAGTGCGCAGGGATGGAGTTTGGTTCTGTCAGGGGCTTTGGGCCTCAATTTCCTTTTCTTTAAAATGGGAAGACAGGCTGGATGCAGTGGCTCACACCTGTAATCCTAGCACTCTGGGAGGACAAGGTGGGAGGATCGCTTGAGCTCAGGAGTTCCAGACCAGCCTGAGCAAGAGTGAAACCCCATCTCTACCAAAAATAGAAAAATTAGCTAGGCATCATGGCATGTGCCTGTAGTTCCAGCTACTTGTGAAGCTGAGGCGGGAGGATCATTTGAGCCCAGGAGTTTGAGGTTTCAGTGAGCTATGATGACGCCACTGCACTCTACCCAGGACAACAGAGCGAGACTCTGTCTCAAACATAAAATAAAATAAAATAGGAAGACAAGGGAAAGGGCAGAGTTAGGAAATGACTGCCCGGCCTCCCCCAGCTTCTAACATTATCTGTTCTCTGGGCTTTTGTGTGTCTGGGTGGGGGGCTTGTTCGGAGGAAGGCTGCAGTGGGACAGAGACCGGCCCCTGCTCCAGGCAACTCCAGCACCAGCACAGAGGCTGGGTCAACAGGGAGGGAAGTCACAAGCTGAAAACGCAACCTCTGGGCATGTGACCATCAGCATATCTTCCTTATATTGATCTGAAGCCACTTCCTGCTAACTCCTGCCAGCACCCACTAGTTCTGCCTCTGGGGCCACAGAGAACAGATCAGACTCCTCTGCTGAAACAGTCCCCTCTCCCTGAATCTCCTCCGCTCTGCTGGAGGCTAACTGCCCCACTTCTCCGGTGTCTTCCACCACCCAGGTGGCCCTCTTCATACCCTCTTCTCATAAAGTGTGTGCTGGGAGCCGAATGCAACCTGCACCCGTGCAGACGGGTGTAGACAGTCTGAGAGAGCAGAACACAAACAGATTCTCCCCACGCCCCTCTGTCTTAACTTTCTAAATCTTGACCTTCTGAGCGCACTCTAAGGAATCTGAATTCTGTGACTGCATCCCCAGGATCCGGAGTGTCACCTGTGCTGCCTGCTCCGCTGAGCTCCCAGGCAACCCAAACTCTGACACCTCACATGCCTGCTTCCATGGAAACCAAATCTCCTGCTGCCCCCGCTTAGGCCAAGTGATTTCACGGATCAAAACCCATCACGTTTCTCTTTTCAGGACAGTACCATATTTTGAGAATCTACTCAAGGTATCATGCTGGGGAAGGGGATGGGGAGTTACTGTTTAATGAATATAGAGTTTCAATTTCGCAAGACATGAAAAAGACATGGATGTTTTATCCTTTTTGACGCTAATATAAATGGAATTGTTTTCTTAATTTCCTTCTTGGATTGTTCATTCAAAATTCATTATATTAATGCCTACTCCATTCCAACCTTCTCCAAGGTAGTTTTGGAAGCTGGCCTGTTACTTGAAGCATCCTCTCTCCTTTCTCCCTGTGCCACCTGTAAATATGAGCAGGATGCCATCAAAATCCCATGCAAGTCAGAGAACAGAGTCCTGTGGCACACCCCTAGAGACTCTCCTTCAAGTCAACGCTGACTCGATTGGCTTAGTTCTGTATGAAGCTGAGAATGGGGGTGCTCCTGGGTAAAACACAGTAGTCTATAACAAATTATTTTATTTTTCAAACCATAGAGGAGCTCTCTAGATAAAAGAATTGTCAGCAAGTTTTTTCATAAAATGAGAAATCTTCTTGTAAATTAAACAAGTCACAAATTGACCTGCTTTGCACAGCAAAGGTGCCCGTGGTTGCTCAGGCCCACCACGTGCTGGACTCCCGGCTGGGCGCTTCAGGCATAAAGGCACTTTTGGGGTAGCCTCACCCTCACTTTGCAAGCAAGGATACTTGGGCTCAGAGAGGTTTCATAAGTTGCCCAATATCACACAGATGTAAATCCAAGTGCACATCCAGGTCTGTTGGACTTGAGTTCCTTAAGAAGGCTCCCCCTGTTCATGTACTCTCTCTGGACTGAGCCCAGAACCCCATCCTGGGTCCCCAGCATGCTCCCTAGCTCCTGCCTGTGTCAGACAGCTCAGACCTCCTGGGGAACACAGTAGACCATGGGAAACAGGAGCCCAGGCTCCCAATGCTAGGATTTCTCCTAAGTGAGCAGCATAATTCCTTCTGGGGCCCCGAGCACACTTTGGAGCCCAGCAGAAATCTAGACCCACTCTGTCCAGGGTCTGCCGGCAAAGCAAGCCCTGCCCAAGTTCAGTAGAAAAGGATATGCTTGGGCTTCACCTGAACTATGTGTAGAATGGGTCTCACAACAGTAACAGAAACTGACGTCACAGGGTTGTGCTCAAGATCCTGAAACACCTCCCTCCCTGGCACACTGGGCCCTCTCTGCCCGGAACACTCTTCCCCTCCTTCCAAATTTGCAGAGCTGCCTCCTGTTCATGCTTCAGAGCATCTTGCCCCTTTCCAGTCTAATCCTGTTCTCAGTCTGTCACTGCACGTCCATTCACATGACTTATTGGTGAATGCCAGTTGTCCCAGCTAGTCGGTAAGCTCCCTCCTCTCCTGGCGTGTAATTGTTTTGGTTCACCCAGGGATCTGCAAACCTGACATGGTGTCTGGCACACAGTAAGCACTTAATAAATGCTTGTTGGATGAGTGAAAGATCAGATGAGCTAAAAGACATGGGGACATGGACATGCTTTTCATAAGGTCAGCAAGGGGTTAGCACGGTCACCATTAGGTAATAACGAGACCCTGCTTGGAGCGGTCTGGAGGCTAACGGAAGGGTGATTTTCAGAATGAGCAAGAGGTAGGTAGAAGCAGAGGGCATGGCTGTGATCAAGGGATGGATCCAGTTCCTTCCACACGAGGATATCCTGAGGCTAATCTGTCATCCTGACATGTCCACACCCATTGCAGATGACCACATCGAATGAATTACCCAGGGAGCTAGGAGTGGAGGAGGGGTGGGAGAGAGACAAGGAAATTAGGTCCTGAGCAGCCATTACACCTTACAGAGCACCAAGGCATGTGCTTAAAGACTAGGCCACTTGTGGGAGGGGCTGGCAGAATTCCTGCTGCTTTCCAGACCCCTCCTCTTCCACTTTCCCCAGTCTGGAATGCTCACTCTCCCCCTACCTCCCTTCTCACCTCTTACCCACCCTTCAAGGCCTTCCCTCCCTGACAAGTCTACTAAAACAGAGTCTCTATTACGGTATCCTGCAGAGAATGTGCTTTGGAGTTAGAAAGACATGCAAGTTCAGGCCCAGCTCCACCCCCATGAGCTGTGTGGTATTGGGCAAGCTACCTAACCTCTCTGAGCCTCAGTCCTGTATTTGTAAAACAAACCTCACAGGGGTGCTGTGAGAATTAAACAGGTCGTGGACACAAGGCACACAGCCCACAGCCTGGCACACGGCATGTTTAGCATGCCATGAGTCCCTTCCAGCCCCTTTCTAGAATCCTCACGCAGTTTGTGGTACCCAGTTCTGTTGGGCCCATGCAAGGAGGTCTTCTCTCTATAACTAGACATGAGGTTTCGAGGGTAGGGCTATGATCTGGCCACCTCTGCACAGTCCTGAGAGAGAGCAGTGTTGCACAGTCAGGGGGCCTAGGTTTGAATGCCAATGCTGCCTCATGCTACCTGTATGGCCGTGGGCAAATATTCCTACACCTTCCAGACCCTCCGTTTCCTCAGCTGTAAAATGGGGATGACAAGAGTGGATGGTAAGAGCCCTCCCTGGCAAAGGGCTGCTGTGAGGCCAATGCGGTGTGCGTGAACCAGCTTTGCATGGTTCCTGGGGCAGAATTACAGCCCGCTAATGCTGGAGGCTCTGCTCATCACCCCTGCAGGGGCACTGGCACCTCTCTGGGAGCGAGAGAAGGAAGTCTTTGTAGCAAGACGCTATGGGTGTCTGTTCCGCATTTGGGTAATGAAGCTGATGCGTAGGTAGCCAGACCCGCCAGGATAAGGAGAGAAAGTTAAGAAGCCCGTGCAAGTGCCAGCTCCCAAATCAGCCAAAGGAACAAGAGTCCATTCTCTACACCTGGGAGTTCTTCCCGATGATTCATGGACGACAGTCTCACATTGCAAGTCTGGTAAGCGATTTTACCGCCATTCCCCAAATGAGCTTCCCCCAGCTCATTAAAGCAGGCCAGCAGCTCAGAATTCGGTCAGCTTGCAAGACTGGCCTCCCCAGGGATGGCCCTGAGATAACCCAGCCTAACTTTTTAATAAAAGCAAGATGATTCCTGGATCCCTTTCTATTAAGTCAGGCTGGCCCTACGGTCCTCCCTGGCTTTGGCTACATAAGCTCAACCTGGTGGTGGGAGGTGGGTGGGAAAAGCCAGATTTCACATCACTCAGATATTCCACTTTCAGAGTAGGGGGGAGCACTCCTGGCTGAGATGCTTCCTAGATCCCAAGGGCAGGGCCTCTGCTAGAGCCATCAGCCCTATCGCCAGTGCCCATCTTCATCTCAGACCGGGATGAGGAATCTCTTCCTGCCACTCTGCCTTTCGAGTCTTGGGAGAACAAAGGATGTTTCTGTTCTGCATTTCCTTCTGTCTCCTCCTGACCTCGCCCCAGCCCAAGTCGCAGTTGGATGACTGCTTGGGTGAGCCATGATACATATACTGGTGCATTAATTTATTTCCCAGGTGACAGGCGATGTTGCAACTCCTGCAGCTGCATGTGGAATACACACGTGCTTTCCTTTTTGAATGGAGCAGTCACCCGTTGCAGCTCACGCTGTCTCGATAGTTCTTCCCCTTTTGAAGTCTCCACCGCATCTTCTGCCCACTGAGTGGGAAGTTCCATGCTGCCGGGTTCTTATTTTCTTAACACAGTGGAAATATTTGGCCTTTTCCATAATATTTAGCTCTCCTGGTACAATACATAGACAGCGCTTTTTTCTGTTGTGATTTCAAGGGACTGTTTATTTAATGGCGATCTGTAGGATACCACACACTGCTAAGGGAGGCCAGCCCTGCAGATGGGGGTGGGGAGTGGCCAGAGGAGCCGTCTAGAAGGCTGTGCTCCTAACCCACTTCTGGGACACACGCAGGCATCCCAGCTTCTCTTAAAGAGTGTAATTTATTATGCTTGTTTTAAGTTAAAGAGGCTCTCTGAGTCACTCCCCTAAGAACCCCCACCCCAGAAAGCAATAAAGGAGACGAAAATGAACATTTGTGAGGGGAAGAAGGTAATGCCACTTTTTAAAGGAAGGATTTTGTTTGTTTTCTTAAATAGGTCTGGTTCTAGCCTTTGAAGATGACAGATTAACATGTAATCCTGTGTCAACCACCCAGCAAGTATTTACTGAGCACCTGCTAAGTGCAAATCTCACTGGAGCAAGACAGGGCAGGACAGAGGGGGTCAGGCCCTGGGAGAAGAAGGGGAAGGAAGACCCTAAAGCTGCCCGCCCGGAACTCGTGATGGAGCTGGATAAATGGACAAACATCACATGTGTATAACACAGGACCTAAAGCTATGCGTAAGCTCTGCTGGAACATGGCAAAGTAAAAGCACAAAAAAGATAAGACTTCAGTAACAGTCCACGTCAGCAATACAGGACATCACAGAACAGTTATGACTGATTATCAGTTCAATGGGTCAGGCCAAAAGTTGAGCAGTACTAGGTAGGATTCTTTTTCCTATTTATCCTCAGCCAACAAGCCCAACTTTTTTCCATTTGCAAGCAAAGCTACAGACCTCAATTTAAACAGAGCTAAATCCCAAACCTGGCTCCTGTGATTGGGGTGACACTAGGGAGGTCTGCAGCCCCCCCAGCAGTGTGGGCAGACTCAGGTGGAGCAGTACCTCTCAGCGCCATTCCCAGGGCACTCTGCAAGAAAGGTTAGCAAGGTGTCGCGGCGCTGAGCTAAAGCGGGAAGCAAAATAAGGGGTTTATTTCAGATTAAGTCGAAAAACAAAGGAGGTTTAGTTTTGAAAAGCTGGCTGAAGTCTTAAGATAATGGAAGAAGGTTTTAGGTTTCGGGTCCTATTAGTGAGAACTAGGTAGGAAATTATAAAAAGAACTTTTATTCCAGGCAAGGAAGACAGGCCAAGAAGGAATGATAGGAAGAGATTAAGATTCACTATGGCTCCCAGCGTGGATTGGATTGGTCCATGTGGAGAAATGCCAACAGCCTGGACGTTCTTCTGGGCATTAGCAAGTGTTGGTGAGGAGGTGGGGAGATGAGAAGTCTTGTTTACAGCGTATAAATTGGAAAGCAATAAACAAATCCCACTCCTTGGCCAGGTGAGTTGGCTTACACCTATAATCCCGGCACTCTGGGAGGCTAAGATGGGAGGATCACTTGAGCCCAGGAGTTTGAGACCACCCTGGGCAATACAATGAGACCCCTTCTCTACAAAAAAAATAAAACAATTAGCCAGGCACGGTGTCGCATGCCTGTAGTCCCAGCTAGTCAGGAGGCTGGGGCAGGAGGATCGCTTGGGCCCAGGAGTTTGAGGTTGCTGTACGCTATGACCATGCCATGGCACTCTAGCTCAGGCAACAGAACAAGACCCTGTCCCAAAAAAGAAAAAAAAATCCCACTCCTGGGTATCCATGCCAGAGAAATCTCTGTGGAGGTGATAAGGGCTGCAAGGTGTAAGGATGTTTGCTGCAGCAATGTTTGCAGCAGAGGGCACTGGAGGCAACCATGGTGCCCACTAACAAGGAGAATGAGGAAGTAAAACGTGGTGGATGTGAGGATGGAATATTATGCAGCGGTCAGAAGCAACAAAGTAGAGGCACGCGACAATGTAAATAAACATAGCGTTGCGTAAAAAGGGAAATTACCAAACAAAATCAAGAGCACGATACCACTCATGTAGATTACAAACCACATACACACGAAAAGCACAACCTATTTTCTGAGGATACACAGCCTTAGGTTAAACAAATTAGAGTGGATGGCTAAGGGAGGGAATGGCAGTCAGGAATTGGGCTGAAAGGGAAAAATAAAAAAAAAGCAAGATAAGAGTTTGCAATGGTGAGAGTATGCAATGAACTGAAAAACAGGATGAATTTCACTAGCTGTACCGGAGGCCAGAAAACCCAGCCTGGGACCTATACTTTTAGGTGGGAAAGGCCACGATACAAGGCAAGTGTAAAGCAGCCAGTGCCATGAAGTTTTTCATGTGTCCTTCTAGACTGTGTTTTCATACTTTCACTATAAACACACATAATGTAACATTATTGTTTTATGAATAATTTTTAATTTACATAAATGGTATGATAGTTACCTAAATAATATTTACATAAGTGGTATAACAGATAACATTCTGCTTCTTGCTTTTTCACTCAGTATCATTTTGGGGATCTTTCCAGGTTGATATTTATAGAACCGCTCATGCCCACTGTACAGAATTCCACCCTATGAATACACCATACCTTATTTACCCATCCCCTTCTCATGGGCATTTGTACTGTCCCAAACAGTAGCCATTAGGGCTGTTCAAGAATATTCTGGTTCCTGTCCTGCCCAAGTACGTGGTGGAATTGTGCTTCCTCAACAACCTGAAGTTGGGTGTGACCAGATGACTTCTTTGGCCAGTGAAATGTATTACTTTTGGACAAAAGCATTTTGTAAAAATTGAGGCATAACTCACACACTTTTAAAGTCACCACTTTAAAGTATACAGTTCAGTGTTTTTTAGTACATTTTCAGAGTTATGCAACTAATACATTACCACTACCTAATTCTAGAACACTGTCATCACCCCAAAAAGAAACCTTGTACCAGTTAGCAATTATTCCCCATTCCCCACTACCTCTAGCCCCTGGAAACCACTAATCTACTTTCTGTCTCTATGGATTTGTCTGTTTGGGGCATTTCGTATAAATGGAATAACACAATATATGGCCATTTGTGTTTGGCTTCTTTCACTTAGCATAAAGTTTTCAAAGTTTCTCCATGTTGTAGCATGAATCAGCACTTCATTCCTTTTATATGGCTGAATAGTGTTCCATGAACAGACCATTTAATTGCCAGTGTCAAACACTGCTGCACTCTCTTCTCCTGCCCAGAGACCATGGGAGCACTGGGAGCCTTTGCCAGTCCGACTCTCTGAGTGTACAGTGAACAGTGGCCCCTACTGACTCCAATGGACATGGGCGTAAGCAAGAAATAGAATCTGGGGCTGTCTGTTGCTGTAGCCATCCTATTCAGACCGATACACCAATTTTTCACTCTTTTACAAATACATAACAATCAAAATCATTGCATGTCTTCTCATGTGCATTTGGGAGGTTTTATCTAGACCCTACAGGATAGAGTATACACTTATATAAGTGGAACCACTAGGTCACAGGATAAGCACACTTTCAGATTACTAGATAGTGCCAAATTGTTTTCCAAAGTGGTTTAACCACGTAAACTTCTACCAGCAGTATATAAGTGTTCCCACTTCCCCATATTCTCACCAACACTTGCTATTATTAGACTTTTCATCCTATGCTTTCTAACAGGGAATCATGTAATCTCTTGAACAAAACTGCTAACTAGGGCACTCAGGGATATAGAATATTCCAAGTATCTGGTGGTTGATCAGGAAGCCCTTTATGTTACATCTTTTGGATTTAAACATTATTTTAGCCTGCTCCCTACCCATAAATAGGGAAAAAATACAAAATAATACAATGTTCCTGAAGTGACTGCACAGACATACATCAGGGACCCACAAGGGTCTTCATTGTAAACATCACTTCTCGTGTTATGATTTAGACACAGATGGTACAGGAGAATGGATTCGATGTGAATTGACCTACCTGACATAAATTCCAAAGTCTCTTATCTGCCGAAGTCACTTCAATAATTTATCCTACAAAAATAGTAGCCCAAGTTTCCAAAGATACGTATGGATGTTTAGGGCAGAATTGTTTAAATGGCAAAAAAAAAAAGTTAGAAATAATCTAAATGTTCATAGAGGAACAGTTTTTAAAAATTCTAATTCTTTACTATCTACCCCTGAACTGCCTTTATAGTGAGATGAAAAATTTCCATATGGTTTGAGATGGATTCAGCTGGGATTTTGTTACTTGCAGCTAGACACCTCCTAACGGATTCCCCAGTTTTGCCTTGGACCAGCTCTAGCTAGAGGAGGAATACACGCAGCCTGACTCCACACACGGAGAACTCCAAAGCTCTGGCAACTTCCCCCTCAGCTGCCCCAAAGAGACGAGTCCCATGACCCCGTGTCTTGAGGGAAGAGAGCCTGACCAGGAACCCAGAAACTTTACCAGAACTTGGCGAGGGGGATGGGGAGTTCATCAACATTAAAAACAAATAAAGATGCTTTTTTGTCTCTCTCTCCCCACCCCCTCCCGGAAAGAGAGTCCCTGGGGACCGATCAGCAAAGGCTTCCACCCCTCCCCCAAGTCTCCAACCAGGCCAGAGGAAGCAATGGGAATAAATGGCAGGCGAGTTCCACATTTCCTGACATGTTGAAAGACCCAGCCTTGGCCAGCATTGAGGTGCTGGGGTAGGAGAGAAAATCCGCTACGCAGGGGAGGCAGAGGAAGAGCCGCCGTGGAACCCGTACTCGGGAGCAGGGGCAGCCCTGCCAGGGCCCTGTGAGGGGCTGTGCCCAGGACTCCTCGGCCACCGCAGGGAACAAATCAAGCCCACCCGACATGCCAGCAAAGGAGCTGATAATAGATGAAAACATTACACTAGTGAAAGCAGCATGTCACCAAAGACCACGCGGTGTGACTCCATGTATAAGAAATGTCCAGAATAGGCGGGTCCACAGGGACAGAAAGCAGATTGGTGACTGCCCAGGGATGAGAACCAAGGGGGTGCTTGTCAGAGGTGACTAAAGGGCACGGGTTTCTTCTGGGGTAGTGACAATGTTCTAAACTTGGTGGCTGCACAACTCTGTGGATATACTAAAAACAGTTGAATTATACACTTTAAATGAGTTAGTTGTATAGTAAGGGAATTGTATCTCAATAAAGCTGTTCCCAAAAGGGAGAGGGCTGTCCGCTGGAGAGTGCAGGGAGGGTGCCAAGTGCCCGCTGTTTCCAGTGTTTTTACCATTAGTATTGCTTCTAGGCCAGCCACCAGCTCTATGAGTTTGTGCTACTTTATTATCCCCATTTTACAAATGAGGAAAGTGAGGCTCAGGCAGATTAAGTAATTTGCCCAAGGTCACGTGGCCGGTGGGGGACCCTAACTAGCTCCAGAAGCCCAGCTGCCTGTGACCACTGCATTGTACCGCCACATCCTAATCCAGGTCAGCAGACATTAAAACCAATGCACACGGTTAGCACCGTGTTAGGTGATCACATAGTGGTAGTACTGGGCTGGGAATTGACTGCAGTTGACTTTCAGAAATTGGTGCTGCTTGGGCTGCCTGCAGTGAGTCCACCTGCTTCCCAGAGTTTGCCTTGGCTGATGCTGGGGGCACATAGGTGGGGCAGAGGTGGCCCTTTGGTTCTTGGGGACACTGGCAGGAACTGCCTGCTTCTAAGGAGTTATTTGGAGTCACCGAGCTGCACAAGTACCAGGGAGCCCTTTCCCAGCAGCTCTGGAGCCAGAGGGTAACTGAACCCCAGGCCAGGAGCAAATCCCAAATGTCCCACACACAGTCCAGCGGGGGCTGCAGCGTCTGTGGGATTTCCCACCGCTCGGATGTGCAGTCTCGCGGTGGGTGCAGCCAGGCAACCCTGCTGGCCCCGCGGCCTCTGTCTGCCAAGAACTCACGCTGACAACATGGCCACTCTCTGCTCCTTCCAGGAATCCAGACTGGGAAGGTCTGTCTCTCTGCCATTCCCTTACGTGACTGTGAAGTGAAACCACTTAGCAGATAACAGCGAGGGATCCGCGCTGCCTCCCCACACGCCTGCATCCGCAGCCGCCACACTCACGGTGGAGAAATCAGACCCCGTGAACAAGCAGGTTGGCTTTTGCTCTCAGGGCACAGAAACTAGGCATAAAGTTAGTTCCCCTACCCAACTAGAATTTTCTATAGGCTCCTTTGCTTGAGGCTTGGGGGCTGCGGGTGGGGGTGAACTCAAGGACGTCTGGGGCTTTCCCCTTCCCCTCCCAAAGTCCTTTCAGCCATCTCTCCTCCAGCTCCACCCTCCGCTGGGTCACGACAACTTGTCCCTGAAGCAGGTCCTCCCAGCACGCCTACCGCAGGTAGTTCATGCAGTCCGGCCTCAGAGCCTCTGCTGCCCCCATTTCTTCCTCCTGGGCCTCCACTGGAGCGGGCAGTCCTGTTTCCAGAGCAGTTGCCCTGGGAGGAGAGGGAGGCCTTCTCGGAGAATGTCGCCTGCCAGCCCTCCCTCCACAGGGCACAGACGCAGCAAAGGGTGGGGTGAAGGCTGGTCAAATCTGCCTATCACCAGTGTGTTGCCTTGAGGGAGGGACTCGACCCTTCTGATTCCCAGCTCCCTTATCTATAAAAGCGGAGGAACACAATCTTTCTTTTGCCAGAGTGAAATGAGGTCTCTGTGCACCTGCCTGGCGCAGAACAGGCACTGGAGAAAGATCAAAGGTAGTCAGTGTAGACAAGGATCTAGGAGACCCTTTTATACCAAAATCTAAGTATTCTTGACTCCCTAGCCTGGAGCTCTATCCCTAGCCTGGGATAAAAGATTGCCTCAGGAATATGCCTGATGGACAGGGATCTGACAACTTTTACACACACATATACACACACACACACACACACACACACACACACACCACCTCCTTTTCTCTCTTTATTTTCTTAAAGATGCTCTCACCATCTCTGAGGACACCCAGTCAAACATCATCACAAGAAGCTTTAATGTTCACAATGTCCAATGCCCTGCCAACTAGTCAGATTTTACAGGCATGCATTTTACAATAAATAGAGTATCTTGCTCACGTATGTCACCTTGCCCCTGGGCACAGAGGCCAGCAGCCCGACATCCCCTCTCTTTCCTCAGACACTTACTTAGGCTGCTCCTCCCAGCCTGACTGTGATGGATGAAGACATTAGATTTCTATTATCCCCAAGTCCCTTGTTTGTTTATTTCTTTCCTGAGGCATGTCTATATAAGGTTGGATTCCCTTTTTTCCAAGGCCCAGCTTCTCTTGGTCATGTTTGCACTAATTGAGACCCTTCCCTGATGAGCCCTGGAAGCTGCTGTATTTATCAAGTATTCTTCAGCCCTGTATCCTCTGACTCACTCTGGAAATTGCCCTCTAATTAGCAAGAAGACCTGCATCAAACCCATTTCTTTTCTGACTCCTCTATAACTAGAAACCCAGAAACCTCCAGACAGACGGCATGGCCTGGGGACCTGGGAGGCCCAGACAGAGGTTTTCAGTCCTAGCTCCACCACTTGCTAGCAGAAGTTTGCTATCTTAGTTGGGTTCCTCCCAAGACAGACCCTAAGACGAGGCCTTGGGTGCAGGCTGTTACCTCCCAGCCCCCACTGCTGGAGGGCAGCCCCCAGGGAGGACAATTCACCCCCACCCCTTCCCCAGGCCTTTCTCAGTGCACCTGCTTGGGTACAGCAAGTGTCCCCGGTGCACAGGGCTGGGGGAAGGGGAGGTGGGGAGGGGAGAGGTGTGGTGTGCTAGATAAAGCTGTGGCATTGCAGGTGAACTCAGGTGAGCCCAGGGAGGACATGGCACATGGCATAGCCACACTTCCAGACGTCACGGGCCCTCTCTGCGCCTTTCCTCCCCTGGGAAACAGGCAGGATCCCTGCAGCACTTCCTAGCAAGATGCCTCAAAGGAGGCATTAATAACACGAGGAGCTCTGCAAACTGAGACTCTGCGGGACCAGCAGCAGACACCTTCCTCCGCACCTGCAGCCCTGCGCAGTTAATACCTGGGGGCTGCTCACGAGGGGACAGACGTGGAGGACAGTGGGAGTCGGGCTGGAGCCCACTGATCAGCCTCCTAGTCCCCTCGCCAAGCCTCGTGGCTGTTTGAATGGCCACAATGAAGGGGGGTGACTCCTGGATGCTTCTTGCTGTCTCCGGTTCTCACGGCCACACTACAAGGCAGGCACGGGCTCAGCTGGCTGAGGACACCCCGCTCAGAGGGCTGAGTGACTCGCTCCCAGACGCTCAGCTAGGGAATGGCAGAGTCAGCACTCGACCACCTGCTGGTCAGAATCTTTGCACTCACCCTTCCTCTAGAACACGCCAGACTCCATCCAAGATGCTTCTGTAGCAAACACCACGCGGCCCTCGCAAGGGCTCTAAATATATATCTGTCAGACCCCAGCGGCTCTGGCTGACGGCGAGCAGACTCCACCTGCTCTGTGGGCTCGGATCATAGCAGGAGCGTGCAGCACCCGCTCTGCACCTGCCGCCGTCATCTCATTTAACCCTCCCAGCAACACTGTGAGGAAGGGGCTATGTCCCTATTTTGCAGAAGAAGAAATTGAAGTACTGAGAGGTTGAGTGACTTGCTCAAGACCACACAGCAGTAGATGGTAGAGCCAAGATTTGAACGCAGGCAGTCTGGTTCCAGAGCCCCTGCTCGCAACTACTTTGCTACATTTCTCTCTGAGGTTCAGACCATTCTCTTCACCTCTCTACCAAAAGGCAGCATCTCAAATGCTGGGAACGGCACTGCCATCAACCTCTCTCCTCGGACAAGAGTTGACAATGGCCAGGGAGGCAAACCAGCATGCCTGGCCCTGTACGGAGTGAGGGTCTCTGCCACGGGATTGGTGCACCCACAGTGGCACTTGGCACCGTGGCCCAACGCAATCAGGGCCAAGTGAGACCTATTTTTTTTTTTATTCTTAACAATGGTGACTTTTCCATTTTGATGCGCTAATGGGAGTTCCCAGTACAATCTTTCAAAAACTGAGAGTAATAGCAAGGAAAAGCCAAGATAGCAAGAGCTTCCCAGAGTACGGAGCCAGGAAGATGCCAAAATGAGCTGCCAGCCCTGGGGAGTCTGTTGAGAACATCCACATAGACGTTCATCGAGAAGAACACTGCGCGGGTCTGCTCACCAGCTCTGAAGGCTGCCCTTGGCCGCGGACGCGATCGTCTTTCCATTTCTTTCATGACATCAGCAGAACCACTGCCAAGTAGAATAGAAATCCCGACTCTCCTTTGTCAACGCCTCCATCCTGCTCCAGAACCAGTTCCGCCACCATCCCAGCCCCTGAGTGGAAGTTCTGATCTCGGGGTCAAAACAAGGCCACGCAAATTAGCTCAGCAGCACAGAGCCAAAAGTCAGGTTAGGAGAACAGTAATACTGTCAGCTCTCGATACACGCACGGGAACAATTTTGGGGGGATGTTCTCCCATAGCCGACAAGGAGAACACACGTTGTCCCGGTCACTGTGCTCTTGCTCCGTGCCTGGCACTGTTCGGAGCATTTTGCATGCATTTAATCCTCACCACCAGCCTGGGAGATGCTTTTGTTATCAACGTTTTACAGACGAGAAAACTGAGCTGCAGAGAGCTCAGCATCTCCTCCACAGCCACACAGCTCCCGAGTGGCAGAGCAGGGTTCAAATCGGGCAGTCTGTCTTCAGTGACCACACCAGCTGCCTCGACAGCACTGGTCTTAATCCTCATGACATCCTGTGATCAAGATACCATTAGTTGCTTTTACAGAGAAGGAAACCAAGACTCAGAGTTATGCTACCTGCCCAAAGTCACCAGCCAAGTGGCAGAGCCAGGAGCTGAACTGATAGTCAGACTCTGGAGCCTGAGTTTGCAACCACGACACACACATGCGTTACTGCAGGGCAATAGGGGACAGGGCCTGGGGGTGCCAATAGGCCTGGGAGAGGGCATGCCAGGGCACACCAGCTGGCCAGCCAGCTACGTAGGGAAAGCCAAAGGGCCCCAGCAACCTCTGCCATCAGACCCACAGGGGCAAGGCTGAAGGGCTTGGGGCTGTTGACAGACGGCAGCCAGCGGAGACAATGGAGCCAACAACAGCTGCTGTTTATTTTGGGGTCAGGGAAGAGAGGAAGGACTGGTCAGGACCCATCTCATTCCAACAATCAACTGAGCAGGGCACAGTGGGGAGGCTGCCCCCTTCCCCCCCCCTTCCCCCCCGCCAAACCCCGCAGCTATGGCAACAGCCCCCACCACCTGCTGGGCTTCCCTGAGAGTGGGATGGTGTAGGTGTCAAAAACATCTTGCCAGACACCCTAATCTGGCCTCCACCAACAAACACAATGTCCCCCTGCCCAGCCCCCTTCCCGGCCCCATGTGCCACACTTGTAAATGGCCCAGGAAGACAACTACATACAGCAAACCCACCCCCTGCGGTGTCAGGTTCCAAGAACAAATGGTTTTTCCTGTCTGGGGGAAGAAAGAAGGACTGCTCATGCTGACCACCCGTGGCTTTTGTCCCCTCGCTCTTTAACTCCTAATGACAAGCATGCAGCACCTAAGGTCTGCAGACAGCTAACCCCGGCTGAAGCAAGGCTGGCTGGCAGGATTGCCTGGAAGGTCAGGGAGCAAGAGGTTTCCCAAAGGACTCTGGAGTCCCACTGCCTGGCCCTGAACCCCAGCTCTGCCTCTTCCTGGCTTGTGACCATTAGTAAATAAATCTCTTTGTGCCTCTGTTCTCTCCAAGTAGAGTAAGGACCATAACAACAGGCGCTTTTCTTATAGGCTGTTGTGAAGATTAAACGAGTGAAGAGCTGGGAAGAGCGGCTGGCACACGATCAGTGCTGCTCTCGTTACTGTTACTGTCACTCGGCCTTGGCGCTTCCTTCTTGCCGTGAACAAGGGAAGACAGTTTCCCCAGACATTACACACAGCGTTGAGGTTCCCAGGTTAGCCCATAGTGCAGGTGAACTAGAGACATCTGGTTCCCAGGGATATGATTCTATCTACTCCGAGGATGAGAACGGTTTTGGTGGGCTGATTTGAGAATCTTACCACCACTTACAACATTATATTGATAGGAACGTGTGTTTTGAGTTTCTAACACCAACTTCCACCACTGTAAGATAGAAGCTATAGTAAAAACAGGAGTGGGCTGGGAGGAAGGGGCTTTCACAGAATGATGGCTTTGTGCATGGATTTGTCCCAGTGATCAAGGACCCACCGTGATCCAGACCCTCTGCCGGCACGGGGCGGAGGTGTTAAGGATGGCAGGATGTGGTGGTCCCTTCCCTTCCTTCGCAGGAGCCCGCCACCCTCCGGCTCCCAGCTGGAAACCTGCTTTCAGCACAGGGCCTTGCATGCAGCTGGTACAAAACTAAGGTTCTGCCTTTGGGGCCCTGGAGTTACTATCCATGACACTGCTGACGGAGACTGCGTTTTCCCAGTGGGTCCCTCTTAGGGGGTCAGGGTCAAACCCCAAACAATCCCCAAAGCAACTTCTCTGGCAGTGTTTTGGCCAGTTTCAGTGTTGAGCAAGTTATGAGGGGGCCTCCCTGCTGAGCAGGACAGGATGCCTGGGGCCGGGAGCGCTGCAAGGCTCAGTTTGACCCCCTCTCCCTGTCCCGCCCCACTGCCCACTGCTGTCCCCTCACCCGCTCCACTCAGCTACACCAGCCTCCCTGCCCCTTCGGAAAGGCCAGGCATGGTCCTGCCTCAGGCCCTTAGCACCTGCTATTCCCTCTCCCTCAACTACTTTTCTTCCAATGGACACATGGCTCACTTCTTTGCCCCCCTCAGGTCTAACTCAAAAGTCACCTATGCAGTGGGGCCATCCCTGGCCACCCCCTACAAAACAGCACAGCAACCCTTGCCACCCCCACATCCCCGCGTTTTCTCCCCAGCTAAGGCACTGTGTATTTGGCTCATTTTGTTTGTTTACTGTTTCCCTCCACCCACCAGAATGTAAGCTCTAAAAGGACAGGGATTTTTATCTGCCCCCCTGTGTTCCCAGTGCTTGGCACATAAACATTCAAATACTGATTGAATGAGTCAATGAATAAATGAATGGCCGTGAATAAGTATCAGCTTGCCAAAGGCTGAACAATCCAAGGCCATTCTTGGTTAAGTGTGAAACGAGAGGCAAAACAATAAACATCATAAAAATTCATAGACAGAAAATATCATTTTAAGATGAGAGGTCAGGGAAGCTTCCAGGAGGTGGCAGAAACGGACCAAATTCATGAAGGCTGATGACAATGGTAACAATAGCTGTCACTTATTGAACAGTTATCATATGCCAGGCACTACACAGAAGAACAACCACATGGGCTAGGTAGTTATACCCAGTTTACAGATTAGGAAACTGAGGCCCACGGAGGTGGAGAAACTTGGCCAAGTGAAACAAGCCAGTGAGAGGCAGGGCTGCAATTCAAAGCCACCTTTAGAGCCTGAGCCCATGTAGCAGAGGATGCCGATGCCCCAGCCCCAGCCCCATCCCCATCCTTCCAACTGCTGGTACCTGAATCCCTCTCTCGGGACTAACTCTGGTTTCCAGAGCCTGCTTTTGACTGAGCAAGCATGAGGCTGAAAGTGCCGGGACATTAATCTGCCCCCTGCTCCCTATCGCAATGCTGTGCTACCCACCATCCCTAAGAGGAGGGCGGAGAGCCCCGGGCAGCCAAACCCTCAGAAGGGCCAGGCCTTCAAAAGTGGCCCTGGACAGGAGTTCAAGGGGAATAAAAATTTGAACTCCAAAGTGGAGGTCAGACCTTGCCACAGGCCTGTTCTTAAAGCAAGTTTGTCATCACATGCCAACCACCAGCCTCGACCGCACCATGTACTGATGGAGACGCTCACAGGGCAGGTCAGAGTGGGGAGGTGACCTCGGGTTTAATCCAGACCCTTGAAGTTTTGTCCAGGACCCCTGTGATGAGCTCCCTTCCCCCCCCACCCCCCGGGGAAGATGTTGGACTAAGCCACTCTTGTTGCTGCAGAAATCGGGGCTCCAACCCTGGCTCGCCATTACTGCCGGTGACACCAGCAGGATGCTGCTCCTCTCGGAGCCTTGGTGTCCTCATAAGACGTGGCTGATGACCAGGGTTTGCTGCGGGGATTCAACGAGACAATGGACAAGGAGCCCTCGCCAGCGCCTCCACTCACACACTCCCTGACTCAATGCCCCACTTCCCTCGCCGGGGAGCTGCTGCCTTCAGAAATCATGGGAAAAATGAGGCTGCTTTTCTCAAGTTGCCAACCAGTGATGACTAAATAATTAATCCCGGCTTGAGACCAAAGTGCAGACATCGTCCTATTATACACTTCAACTCTGCAAGAGAAGGATCGGTTTGCCAGCCCACCGGGGCTCAGACCAGCAGAAATCCCTGGGCAGCCACCTCTGGGAACCCTGGGCACCCTGTCCTCCTTGAAAAGTGACTCTATCCCTTCCAGGTGCCAGGCACTGTGCTGGGGGCTCCATTAGTCCATTCCAGCCCAGGAGGCAGAATTCAGCACAGAGTTTCACTCTCTCGGAGCCCCGCTGCCAACGCCATGCCAGGCCAGCCAGGCCTCCTCCTCTGTTGTTACAGACAGAAATTCTCCCACACAGGCAAGTCCCTTAAAATAGCTTTTTGGGTCTGGGCCACCAGGAAACGGGATAAAGCTGGGTCAGAATTGGGCCTACCATGGATGAGTTTACAAAGCAGTCACTTCAAACAATCGGGACAACCCTGTACACTCGAAACACTTAGGTGGGCAAAAGCAGCAAGGCAGGTCGCCAGCAAGGAGCACCTTTCCACAGAAGACCACTTGTTGGGCCAGCAGAAGCCCCTGCTACCCCTGGGGCGCCCTGGAGAGGGACCAAGCATGTTATAAGGCACAGTGACAGCATGAAGCCAGGCACAGGCTAGGAGGTGGGGGGTGGAGGGAGGGAGGGAGGGAGGGAAGTCTAATCTGCCTGGGTTTGTGCTTTACCATCAATGCTACCTAAACTTCTGAACCTCAGTCTCCATGAGTCAAATGGGGTGAAAAATGCATACCTTCAGGGCTGCCCTGGGACTGCCTGGCACAACAGGAATTCAGTGGTAGCCCTATGATGACGGTGGTGCCCTCACATGGGTCAAGGTCCCCTGGAACTATTATAACAAGTGAGAATGCTCCAAAATGGAAACGGTGAGGGCTCTCTTCCAGGAACCATGCAGTGATGGGCAGAAGTGCAAACCGGCCCACGCCCCATCAGTCCATTCCCCAACCTGGCACACCCCACCACAAGTCCACAATCACTCCCAACCCCTTACTCCCTGGAGTTGTCGTCAGATCTGATAAGAGCAATCCATTTCCACCAGGTCTGGAGTTCACGCTCCAGGGATCCCAGAGACAGATTAGGCAGCCCCACAGGCCCCACTTCGTAATTTATGCTGCATTGACACACACACACACACACACGGGAAGAGATTCTGCTCCCAGTCCCCACGGGCCTCACCCAGGCTTGGGGAGGGTGGCTTCCTCACCAGCCAAAGGGAAATGACAGCAGAGGGCCAGACACGGCAGCCCCGTGGAAGGGCAGAAAGCACAGCTGTTTCCCCTTTGCTAACTCAGCCACCTGGATGTCACTTCCTCCCCTCAGGTAACACCAGGGAGAGGCGAAACTGGAAACAGCTCTGTCTCTTCCTGTCCACAAAAAAGAAAGGTTTGGAAGAAGCAAAGTGTAGTTCCCAGAGGTGGTCCTCTAGAAGATGTCTTCTCTGAGGGCCTAAGGTCTCCTGGAGCCCACCAGAAGGACCCTGAAATGAAGGCTATGAGGCCTCTCAGGGGCGGAGGCTGGGCAGGTGAACCTTGGTTCAAAATTCCCTGGGGGTTAGGAACAGCTCTTTTTGTAAGGCATCCCTGCCCTAAATGATTAAGAACCCAGGCTGGGGGGATTAGGGAGCCCCTCACACAGATATTTTCTCTGGGCTCAAAGCGGCTTTCATACCCACCTCCCCTCTGCAAGCCAGGCCTTAAAGGAAGCAGTCACCCCATCTTCTAGATGGGCAAATGGAGTTCTAGAAGAGTGAAGATCTCACGGCTTGAGAAGCCAACAAGCCAGGCCTCAGGTGGAACCTCCTTGGGGCCCAGGCTCCACGTGTAACATGTCATTAAGGGGCTGCAGGGCCTCTTGGGGACAGGGCAGGCTTTGGAGGCAGCAGGCCAGGGTCAGTGCAGCTCATTAGCTGCACGGTGTTGGCAATTCCCTTGAGCTTGCTGAGCCTGCACATCCTCACCTGTAGATGCGGACGCTGCCGGAGCTGCACCTGCAGGGGCTGTTTTGAGACTATCCATGTGAAACTCTTAGCACACAGAAAACATTTAGCAATGTTCACTGTTATTTTTATTATTACAGTTTCCCTAAAGATCAGGCTCACTGGACCATCTGGGAGTGTGGCAGAGGGCAAATAGATGAAGAGGTAGCCTGCAGCATTGTATTTAAAACCAAAGCCAGTTAAGAGTGATCTTGCAGTAGAAGGCAACGTTAGTGTGGATGTTTCAGGAGACGCAGACTTGGAAGACACCCCGGGCTCCCAACAAGCTGTGTGGTGCTGGCCCCAGGCCCTACCAGGACAGGCGCTGTGTCCTCTGTCTTTTGGCTGGGGGCATGTGGACGGAAATCACTCCACCTGAAACATCTCAGTCCCTGCTGATCCCCTCTCCTCCTCGATCCCCCTCCCCCAAAGCCCGGGTGCAATCAACTTTTATGGGGTAGCCTGACCCCTAGGAAGGAGAGCTGTAAACAGGAGGGGCTGGGAGCCAGCTGCCCACTAAAGAGTCCCCAGAGCAGAATCAGAAAAAGGCCCCAGTCCTGACCTAGCTCGATGCCAGCCATGGCTGCAAGAACAGCCCAGAGCCCACCAGAAGGACCCCGAAGTGACTATCAGCTCCCTTTCCCTGCCAGCCCTTGGGAGCAAAGAAAGGTTCCGAGATGTCTACAAAATAAATTGATTTCCCCCCGCTGCCCTGGAGGCTCTCAGAACCTGGGCCTGACCTTTCCCCTTCACCCTTCTCTCCCTCATTCACCTTGGGCTTTGCCCAGCTTTTCCCTGCACGTGACAGGTGCCTTGCGCATTTGAGCACCTTGGCTTTTCCCTTTCTTGGAATGGCTTTGCCAGTTTTCCCATCTGAACCCCACCCTTTCCCAGCCAAGTCCTAATTACTCCTTAAGGCCCATCATGAAGCCCACCTTCTCCAGCCTGTTTTCCCTGAAAACTCCAGTTCAGGGAGAGCTCTCCTCCTCTGAACAGCTTTAGGACTTGATAATTATTACAGCGAATACTTATTATGTTGCACTCCCTACAAGCCAGGTGCTGTTCTAAGCTCTTTTACTTATGAACTCAATCTTCATCACAACCCTATGAGCTAGGTCCAATTTTCCCCATTTTTGTTTTTTAAAGATGAGGAAACTGAGGCACAGAGATATAAGTACCTTGCACTGGGTCCCACGGCAGTGCAATCCCTGGAGACAGGATTCCAACGCAGGTGCTCTGGGTCAACCAGCCTCCCAGACGCACCTCTCATCCTCTCAGGAGGTGCTGCCAGGGCTCACCGGTTACTCTCACGCCCTCTCTCCCCAACCCAGCTCTTACGCGGAGGGAAGTGGCAAGCTCCCAGACGTGGGTGTCAGAGACCAAGGTGAGAATCCCAGGCCTGCCGCAGAATTATTCTGTGACAATGACATGAACACTCTGAGCCTCAATTTCCTCATCTGTAAAATGGGGATAAAAACACATACCTACCTCACGTGGTTGTTACAAAGCTAAAATCAAATCCCCTCTAAAGGTACTTTCTGCACGGCCCGGCACACAGTGGGTGCTTGTATGTTAGTTCTCCTGCCTTGCACTGTGCATTGTGACATCGAGACCGGTCAGCACTTCGAACACAGGGGCTCGGGCTCCACTGCTGACGTGGTAACTTACTGGAGGTTACCCAGGGGCACGAAGGGACCTTCCTGTGCCCCCCTCCACCCCCCGCACATCCACACCCCTGACCTCTCCATTCACCTGCCTGCCTGTGACTGGCTCCACTGCAGGCGGCAGAAGCCCGGGCCAGGCAGGAAGTAACACGCCACTCTGGGAGTCCGCCTCTCGAAGTGCTGATCACCCTATTGGGCGCTTCCATTATTTTTGGCAATTGTCATGGCAGAGAACACCTCTGGCCCTTGCTCAGAACCTATTTCCACAGCCAGAATCTCCACCTCATTTCCCACACACACCCCTTGTCCTTCCTGTCCCCTGGGTCCCTGTCCTAATCCACTATCCCTTTCCTGGCTTCTCAGAACTGCACAGGAGTAAGTGCGACCACAGAGGTAAAAGAGAACACAGATGCCTGCTAAACTTTTTCTGACCAAGAAATGGTCTTGGTCACTGACCCAGGCTGAGAAAATTAGAAGGCAATTTCAAGTGAACTGCTGTGCAAACCCAAAGTCAGAAGTCCTAAGAACACTCCTCTAATTCATAGCCTCCACTGTCCATTAACTCCTGCTGGCCCTGGAATATCTCTTTGGAAAATGCAGCAGCTGGGGCTTATATTTCTGGAACCAGTCTCCTATGACATCAAATAGGTTTATTTTTCCCTTCTCTTCCCTTCCCCTCTGCCTGCCACCACACACGTCGATTCCAACTTGGATTTGCTGCCCCCACACCCCCAAAAACCCTCACTTAGCTCGAAATAGGGCCATGATACGTGGCTGGCTGTGCTCCCTGCTCCAACGGCCTTGAAGGATGTGGTCGGTTGTTCCATGAGCAGGAGCTTTGTCAGGCCTGTGAATCACCCCTAGATCACTTCCCTCCCCAGAGAAGAAACTTCCTATGCATGTGTGTAAGAGAGAGAAAGAGACAGAGACAGAGAGAGCACAGTGTGGCACTGACCTTGGGGGTAGGATCCTATATGACCTTGCCCTTATCTGGATCACCCTCTTCTCACCTCTCCCAACCTAGGTTCCTTCCTTTCTTCTTCCCAATGCACCAGAAAGCTACCACCAGATCCCAGTGCTCAGCTCCAGGAACCCCTCCAGGTTTAACAGCTGCTCCGTGTTTATCTGTTTCTCTTGTATATTGGGTGTTTTCCACGGGGCATGTAGCCCACTTTCCCATCAGACTAAGAACAGCTGGACCTTGCTTTTTGACCCGGTCTTTCCTTGTCTCTGGACTTCACCTATGGGGTCCTCCATGTGCTTCGATACTTTGGTAATCAGGAACACCAGGTGGAAACCAGGCTATGGTGAGTGCCCGTGATGGAAGCCAGGTGCTTACTGGGTAGAAGCTTTACCCAAAATTATCTCAGCTCAACTTCCCAAAAGCCCTGTGAGGTTACAGGTGAGGAAACTGAGACCCAGAGTGACCAGCTCAAGGCTGCACAGCTAGGAAGTGCCAGAGGCAGGATTCCAACCATGATCTGCCAACACCACTCCTTCCATAATGGAACTGGCCCTGACGATGACCCTTTTCATAACCCTTAATATGTACAGCTGCAGCTGTACATATTAAGTCTCATGGGGCTAGAGCCAGAATCAAAGGGCTTAGAAAAAAACAAAAAAATGAAGGGCAGAGAAATGAATGTGTTTGGGGCCAATTCCTAAAACTATGGCTCCTGGGACCAAGACCAAAATCTCTGATGATCTAACCAAAGGGAATGTATATTATTTCCATAAGGTCAACCCTTAATTGGATTTATCACCCTGAGTGCTCCTGGGGACCAGATATCATCCTGGATTTGCTCTAGTCCTCCTGCCTCACAGTGACCACCCACATTGCCATCACAAACCCACCTGCATGGCCGTGGTGGGCGTCCTACAGTGGGGCAGCCCTCAAATCCCACCCTGCACTGCTCTCTCACTGTACAGGCCTGTGCTGGCCTTCCCACCCAGACTCCACTTGATGGAGTCCCCACCTTACATTCATATCCTCCTTCAGAGGTAAACTAACCGGTGTTTACCCAGATCTGCCCCGTGCTAACTGGGAGACCTGACACAATCCGGTTAACCTCGCCAAGCCTCAGTTAACCCATCTGTAAAAAAGGAATCAAAAAACCTACCCCACATTAGGGCACATTCAATGAACTGCAGGAATCACAAGAAAACACGCATGCTAAGTGTTTGACACCATCAAAGGTATCTGCTAACGCTGGCTACTATCTGCAGTCACTAAAGAGTCCTGTAGAGGATCAGAACATTCATGACTGGTATTTGTCTGAAATAAACAATCAGGAAAGGAAACGACTGTGAAAGCACAACGCCTCCCAAATCCAAACAGATATAATTTCTTGTTTGTTTTAGATAAATGAGCTTCTCTCCACTACCATATGACTTGACATACACCTACACCCCCGTGAGAGAACAGAGAATTATGTGGACCTAAACTCAAATCCTTATCAGAAAACTTTCAGATGAAGAAATCTGCATTTTGCATCTGGCATCATCAGGACCATTTTAAAGACAAGTGGTTTGAGGCCAAAGCCAGTTTACCTAAGATCTCCCCAGGGGCAGCTCATGAAGACTAGGAGAGGAGCCCAGCTCCATGCCAGGGAGCCCGACCCAAGCAGTGGCTGCCCACCCTTCTCAACCCCACTCCAAGCAGGGACTTGGCAGAGAGGAAGGAAGCCAAGGGCTGACAGCACCATCCAAGCAATGGAGGCTACTTGTGTGCTTTTCATAAACAGACCAAAAGCACAAGACCCTTGGTGTCTAGGCAGCTCCCCCTCCTCGTGGGGATGAGCACACCCTTTGCAGGATGTCCTGACAGAACCTTTGCAGTGTGTTCCCAGCATTCTGGAGCCAGCCGGGCTCCTCCTGCTTGGGCCCCAGGCCTCTCATCAGCTAGGTCTGGCTAACATGCACATCCCGTAAAACCTCTCTGCTCTGCAATTTACCAAACCACAGAGTCAGAATTCACCATCAGTGGAGGAGAGGCTGGAAAGAGGCATGCTTCTCCAGAGTAGAGGGCTTCTAGAACATAAGCCACTTGGGCCAGCATGTCCTACCAGCTAACCACACCAGAGTGCCTTACCCATAACACCTGACCTTCTGGTGTATAGTATCCGCCCTGTAAGGGCCAAGAGAGGAGGAGAACCCAAGCTTCGGAGGCCACAGCCTCCTCCAACCCACTCCTCCTGCCCCTGTCGACCCCACTGGACCCTTTCTATTATTGGACACCTCCATGTTATGCACTAATGCCCCAAATGTGTAGAAACTTTTCTACCACCAGATATTTGTCTTTCTAGCCAACTCCAACCAGACTTAGGGTCCATTCAATGAACTAAACCCACACCATGGGCAAAAGGCCAGTTAGACCCAGGTTCTGTGATGAGCTGTGTTGCAAGTGACTTAACCCAATCTGGCTCTCAGTTTCCTCATCTGTAAAACAAGGGGCGTGAGCCAGATGAGTCCTCGGGTCCCTGCCAGTTCCACAATTCCACAACACATAACACTTTCTCCTTTCATTGTTTTCCAGAACCTTAGTGCAGAACTCTGTATGGCCCCATCTGTTCAGTGACATCATTCCTTGCCCCAAACATAATGTCATCAATTCTTACTCGGGAAGTGGAGATGTCCCGGGAAATACTTTGTCTGTAAAAAGAGAGGAAATGATCATTTCAAGGGAACTAGACAGGACTTCTTTTGTATTTTTCACACAGAATAAGTCATTATCAATTTTAAACCCCAAAATCTCTCTTCCTTTTTGCCAGACCATTAATAGCTGCTTTTCAAAAATACTTTCTTAGTCATAATCTCACCACTAATAAATTACCATTTAATAAGTGCTTGCAATGTGCCAGGAACTGGGCTAAGTGCTTTACTTGGATGATCTCACTTAATTTTCCCGACAGCCCGAAGAAGTACATACTGTCATTACCCTCTCTTGAAAATGAGGAAACTGAGGCCCTGGAAGGTTTAAATTACTCGCCCAAGGTTGCACAGCTAGGTAGTGGTTGAGCCCGGCTTTGAACAAGACCGTCTAACCTCGGAGGCCCCGCATTTAACAGCCTTTCAGCACTGCCTGCGGTGGGCCCTTGCTCACGTTAGCAACACGCCTGCTTTGTTGACAGTGTGTCCTGCATCTCTAATCTTGGGCACCATTGGTCAGAGCTAAAATTTGATGTTTCATCTAAAATCCAGAGCTGGGAAAGCACCTGTCTGGGTCTCAGAGCAGAGAGTGCCATCTGTTGAAAGTGCCAACCTCAATGGAGGACCAGAAAAGAGCATGAAACTTAGCCCGAAACATTTGAGAAAAGAGGTTAGGAAGGCTGTCTCAATAATAAACCCTGGGATGTACAAATGGACATCTGTCCACAGAGCAAGGTGACCACCTGGTGACCGAAGCCCTCTAAAAAGAGCTTTATGGTAACGGCAGAAGAAGCTGCTTGCTGAGCCAGATGACACAAAAGGAACATCAGGCACTGTCCTGACAGGCACCCACCTCCCTGCCTGGTCAGGAGCCTCTTCCCTGACCTTAGCCCAGCCCCACTTGCTGGGCTGTAAAACACAAGTTCAGAGCTACTGGTGATAAAGGCAGAGACAGTAGCCTGAGGCTGACATTCCCACAAATCCCAGCACCCCCCAGAGGGAAAAAAGAGGCACTTCGGAGATCAATCGTGCAATCCAGGCCAGCAACCAACAGCCTGTTTTAATTGTTAAAATTAATGCTTTGTGCGTTCTAAATGCTCCTTTAAATACCTAATCTGCAAATAAGATGCAGTCCTGCTGTCCCCGAGTCCTCTGTGCTGTCCTCTGTGGGTAGCTGACTGGGTCTCTTCTCCCTCAAGTACAGGAGCACAGACCTCAGACAGGCGTCAAGGACACGGTGCTTACTTCCTAAGGTGTGAAGGATGGGAAGACAGGCCTGGCTGAGATGAAAGGGGGACTGTCACACAGACCCTGGAGCTGGCCCGGTCAACCTTAACCCCTTCTCATTAAGTTTGGGGAAGGAAGGGGGAGGGGCAGTCGGCGGTTCCTCGGAGACCACAGCAAACATTTGCCTCCTCGTGTCTGGAGATGGAGCATCACTTAAGAGGAAATGAACCCGGTTAAGGGTCACGTCCAGAGGAGGGATAAAAGGAAAAGCCACAGTTTTCCTTACACTGACGGACACAATGGCTTTAAGAGGGAAATCAAAGCTCAGCGCTGAGGGTGGAGGTGGCAGGGGGCGCGGCGGCTTCCTTCTGCCCCAGACCCAGGCCCAGGCAGGCGGGGACAGAGCAAAAGTGGGAGGCAGCGAGCGAGGCTTCCTTCCCCAGGACAAGCATCTGAAAGCATCTCGGGCTGTGCGAGCGAGAGCGCCCCGACCCCCCAGGATGGCCGGGAGGATGCTCTTTCCCTACGGCGCTGCTCAGCGAGGGGCTGCCGAAAGCTCCCCGCGCCATCCATCAAGGCTCAGGCGGACAGATGACTTCACCGTTGTAACAGACAAGGGCAGCCACTTGCCAATTGCAATGCCAAAAAAAGAAACCGGGGAGAGGGGAGCG
>CAUYPO010017908.1:0-45169 GCA_963574435.1 Cheirogaleus major | reverse complement strand
CTTAGATAACTATTTAAAAATTTATAAATTAAACAGATTTCTTTGTTCCTTCTCTAATCCCATTGCTTCGCCTGACTAGTTTTAAAAAATAAAACAAAAAGGAATAACTGAACAAGGGGGCAAGAGGCCAACTGCAGAGATCACACCAAAAACAAGAAAAGGTTTCAGGTGAAAAAGCACACCCCAGGTGGAATATTGAGGGAAAGGTTCCGGAACCTGACCTCGCTGGAGATGCACGGGAAGAAGTTGCTGAGTGGAATAAGAAGGAGCAAGATTTTGACAGAGACCGGCCTGGAGGGACTTGGAGCCCAGCAGAAAGGGGAGGTGGGAGTGTTCACTTTCCCCCACACCGTGACAGTCTGCCAGCTCCTGACCTGTTGGAGAGCCCTCTGCCCAATGAATCCGGGCGCTGCTGCCATCAGCGAGCTGAGAGCTTCCTGGGAGCGGAGCACCCACCTGCGGGCCCTTGTAGGCTCACCTCCTCTCACAGACCCAGCTAAGACAGCAGGTCCCATACTGCCTGCACACACACCGGGTGCCTCTATCCTGCCAAGGAAGTCACAGCCTCAGTCTGCCTGTTCCTGGATCCCACACAAACGTTCCCCAGCACCCACTTGGACTGTGACAACCACAAAGGGACAGGGAGACACAGGCGAGCAGCAGTGTTCCTGCAGTTCTGACCTGTAGGAGAGGCTGCCCAGGGGACTGGGAAGTGCCCCAAACACTTTGTAGGCACACTATCCTGTAACAGAGAGCCCAGGCTCCTGATCCAAAGTCGTCTGCACCCTCCCAGTGGAAACTCGAGTGCAGAGAGGAGTCTGTAGGGTAGGAGAGTGTCCCCACCCCAGAGCAGAAGCAGCTCGCTCCCTGGAGCCCAGGGAGGGACGTTTAGCAGGAACATCCCTCCTCCAACCACCCAGTGCTGTGAACATAGCCACCTCTGCTCCCGAGCACAAGTATTAAGGCAGATGAGTTGCAGGACAGCCAGTTCTAGGCTTGTGGGGGGCTGGGGAGGTACCCCCAATAGTACTCTGCTCACTGCACCTGGATCCTGCCTGGGGGGTGCAGCTCATTTCCTTCCATTCATAGACAGGCAGCATTTAGCATCTGTCCTGACGTGGGAATCTCAGGCCCTGGGGCTCTAATTGCTTGATCCACAGCCAAAGCTCCCCACCACCCTGTCAGACTGCAGCAGCCTCGGAGGACTGGTGGGTCCCGGGGGAGCTCTGGGTTGCCCGGAGCTTAGGCAATCAGGGTAGGCCACTTCCAGCTGAGAGGAGAATGCAGCATGCCAGGGTCTTAGGACAAAGGGGTCAGGGCTCCCCACCATTCAGGGCCTTCTCCCCCACCTCTCCCCCCCCCATAGTCTGTAAAAAGTTTTCACTATATTTTGAGAATTTCAAAATATAGTGAAAACTTTTTACAGACTAGAGTCTAGTCACTAGACCAAACAGAAGAAAGAATTTCAGAGCTTGAAAACAAGTCTTTCAAATTACCCCAGTCAAAAATTTAAAAAGAAATAAGAGAAATGAAAAAAGTCTCTGAGAAATGTGGGATTATGTAAAATGTTGAAATATAATAATCATAGGTATCCCTGAAGAATAAGAAGAAAAAGCAAAAAGCACAGAAAACCTATTTGAGGGAATAATGGAGGAAAACTTCACTTGTCATTGTGTTGACATCCAGATACAAGAAGGTCATCAGACTCCTGGAAGATTCAGTGCAAATAGGACATCACCAAAGCAAACATTAACCATCCTGGCAAAAGTCAAAGTGAAGAAGAAAAGACACTCAAAAGTAAACACTCAGAGCTCTTATAAAACAGTAACACAAGAGATAATACAAAACAACTAGGTAACCATCAACATGATGACTAGAACAGTATCTCATCTATAAAAATTAATAGTGAACAGAAATGTCCCACTTAAAAAATATAGATTGACAGAATAGATAAAAATACACAATCCAAATATCTTCTACCTCCAAGAAACCCATTTAACTCATAAAGAGTCTCATAGACTCAAGGTAAAGGGGTGGAAAAAATATTCCATAAAAATGAAAAACAAAAGCAAGTAGAAATAGTTATTATTATATCATATAAAACAGATTAAATCAACAACAGTAAAGAAAAAAAGAAGCCTGCAAAAATGGTCACTATAGAATGATAAAGAGGTCAATTTAACAAGAGGATATAACGATATTAAATATATATGCACCTAACACCAGAGCTCCCAGATTCATAAAATAAATACTACTAGACCTAAGAAATGAAATACACAGCAACATAATAATAGTAGGGGCTTCAACCCTCCATTGACAGAACTAGAAAGATCACTGAGGCAAGAAATCAACAAAGAAACACTGCACTTAAACAGGACTCTAGAAAAAATGAACCAAACAGATATTTACAGAACATTCTACCCCCAAAATTCAGAATATACATTCTTCTCATCAGCAAATGGCACATTTTCCATGGTACACCATATGTTAGACCATAAAACAAGTCTCAGCAAATTTTTAAAAATTGAAATCATATCATGTATATTCTCAGACCATAGTGGAATAAAACTAGAAATCAATTTCAACAGGAAATCTCAAAACTATGCAAATACATGGAAATTAAACAACTTGCTGCTAAATGAACTTTGGGCCAACAATGAAATCAAGATGGAAATAAAGAAATTTTTTGAGTTGAATGAGAATGGCAACACAAACTACCAATATCTCTGGGATACAGAAAAAGCAGTGCTAACAGGGAAGTTCACAGCACTAAATGAGTACATCAAAAAGACAGAAAGATCACAAGTTAACAATCTAACACCACACCTCAGGGAATTAGAAAAACAAGAGCAAACCAAACCCAAGCTAGCAAAAGAAGAGGAATAACAGACAAGGCAGAACCAAATGAAATTGAAACCAAAAAAAGAAAATTACAAAGGATCAATGAAACAAAAGTTGGTTCTTTGAAAAGAAACAAAACCAATAGACCAGTAGCTAGATTTACCAAGAAAAGAAGAGAGAAGATTCAAATAAACTCAATCATAAATGAAAAAGGAGATATTACACTGACACCTAAGAAATCCAAAAGATCATCCAAGACTACTATGAATGCCTCTATGGACACAAGCTACACAATCTAGCGGAAATGGATAAATTTTTGGAAACGCACAACCTCCTATTTTGAATCAGGAAGAAATAGAAATCCTGAACAGACCGATAACAAGAAGCAAGATTGAATCAGTAATAAAAAATCTCCCCCTCCCCAACAAAAAGCCCAGGACCAGATGGATTCACAGCCAAATTCTCCCAAACCTACAAAGAAGAGCTGGTACCTATCTCACCAAAACTGTTCCATAATATCAAAAAGGAGGGAGTCCTCTTTAACTCATTCTACAAAGCCAGCATCACTCTGATACCCTGATACCAAAGCCAGGAAAGGACACAACAAAAACCAAAACTACAGACCAATATGCTTCATGAATATGGATGCAAAAATCTTTAACAAAATACTAGCAAACTGAATTCAGTAGCATATGAAAAAAATAATTCACCACAATCGAGTGGATTTAATTCCAGAGATGCAAGAATGGTTCAACATATACAAATCAACAAATGTGATTCACCACATAGACAGAATTAAACACAAAAACCATATGGTTATCTCAACAGATGCAGAAAAAAACATTCAATAAAATCCAGTACCCCTTCATAATAAAAGCCCTGAACCAACGGCATTTGTTTGGTAAGGGGTGGGGAACCTGTGGCCTTCTGATTTGAAGATTGTTCTTTTTTAAGCACCAAAGGAAGCAAGAAAAACTTCATCTTTCTCTGTTGCACTCTTTTTAATAAAAGGATTTGTTCTGTATAATTTGGAGTCAGTCAAAAGGCTACACTCAGGGATTCAGAAGGTCTCATGGGGCCCACCGCTGCAGGTCCCCAAACTCTAGGCCGAGCACTCAGGCAAGAGAAAGAAATAAAAGGCATCCATTTCAGAAAAGAGGAGCTCAAACTATCCCTGTTTGCTGATGATATGATCTTTTATCTAGAAAACCCTAAAGACTCCTCCATAAGACTCCTAGAATTGATAAATAAATGCAGTAAAGTCTCAGGTTACAACGTTAATGTACACAAATCAGTAGTGTTTCTATACACTAATAACAGCCAAGATGAGAATCAAATCAAGAACTCAATAACATTTACAATAACTGCAAAAAAAAAAAATCTAGAATATACATAACCAAGGAGATGAAAGATCTCTACAAAAGAACTGCAAAACACTGATGAAAGAAATCATTGATGACACAAACAAATGGAAAAACATCCCATGCTCATGAATTGAGAGAATCAATATTGTTAAAATGTCCATATTGCTCAAAGTGATTTACAGATTCAATGCAAGTCTCATCAAAACACCAATATTATTTTTCATAGAATTAGAAAAAACAATCCTAAATGCCATATCAAATCAAAAAATAGCCTGAATAGACAAAGCAATCCTAAGCAAAAAGAATAAATCTGAAGGCATCACATTACCTGATTTCAAATTATACTACCAGGCTATAGTAACCAAAACAGCATGTGAATGGTATAAAAGTAGGCAGTTTGATCAATGGAACAGAATAGAGAACCCAGAAATAAAACTATACAGCTACAAACAACTGATCTTCAACAAAGCAGACAAAAACATGCACTGGGGAAAGGATGACCTATTCAATAAAGGGTGCTGGGAAAATTGGAGAGCCACATGCAGAAGAATGAAACAGAACCCCTATCTCTCACCATATACAAAAATTAAGTCAAGATGGATTAAAGACTTAAATTTCCAGAATAAAAATTCTAGAAGTAAATGTAGGAAAAACTCTTCTGGACATGGCCTAGGCAAAGAAATACAGCAACAACAAAAATAAATAAATGAGACTTAATTAAACTAAAAAGTTTCTGCACAGCAAAAGAAATAATCAACAGAGTAAACAAACAACCTACAGAAAAGGACAAAATAATAGCAAAATATACATCCAACATAGGACTCATATCCAGATCTACAAGGAACTCAAACAAATCAGCAAGAAGAAAAACAAATAACCCCATTAAAAAGTGGGGTAAAGACATGAAAAGACATTTTTAAAAAGAAGATAAGCAAATGGCCAAGAAACATTTGAAAAAGTGTTCAACATCACTAACCATCAGGTAAATGCAAATTAAAACCACAAAGAGGTACCATCCTAACCCTTTCATAATGGCCATTATTAAAAAGTCAAAAAATAACAGATGTTGGTGTGGATGAGGTTAAAAGGTAATGCTTATATGCTGTTGGTAGGAATGTAAATTAGTACAACCTCTATGGAAAACAGTATAGCAATCCCTCAAAGAACTAAAAGTAGACCTACCATTTGATCCAGCAATCCCACCATTGGGTATCTACCTAAAGGAAATGAAATCATTATATCAAAAAGATACACACACTCGTTTCTTTATCACAGCACGATTCACAATTGCAAAGATATGGAATCAACCTAGGTGCCCACCAACTGATGGGTGGGTAAAGAAAATGTGCAATTTATACCATGGCGTATACACTACTCAGACATAAAAAGGAATGAAATAATGTTGTTCACAGCAATTTGGATGGAACTGGAAGCCATTATCCTAATTGAACTATCTCATAAATGGAAAACCAAATACCACATGCATTCACTTAGGAGCTAAGCAGTGGGTACACTTGGTCACACAGAGTGGTATCATGGACTTTGGAGACTCAGAAAGGGGGAGGATTGGAGCAGGGAGAAGAATCCAAAATGACCTGCTGGGTACAATGTATGCTATTCAGCTGATGGGTACACTAAAAGTCCTGACCTCATCACTATGCAATTCATCTGTGTAACAAAAAACTACTTATACCACAGAAATCTATTGAAACAGAAATTTTTTAAAAAGAAATAACTTTGGGGTGGAAATAGGAGATCTGGGCGCCATCCCAGGCTGTGGAGCACCAGCGCCTACACCACTGCGTGCACTCCCCCTCACTGGGTACGCGTCGGCCTCTGTCCCTCTTTCACTTGCCTGTGTGGGTCCTGGTCAGGACTGTGCACACGGGCAGGTTACAGGCGGGGTCCTCCAGAGAGAGCTCCCAGGGTCCATCTCCGAGTGGCCTGTTGGGAAGAGGGCAGCAGGTTGTGGAAGGGAGCTGGGAGAGTCTGAGAGGGAGGGGTGTACAGGCAGCATGAAACACATCGCCAGTGCCCTGCCCATGTCGGCTCGCCACTCACGTTCCTGCACATGTGGGTGACTTCCCAGTGCAGGCACTGGAGAAAGCCTGAGGGCTTTTTTGGCCACAGGAGTGTCCTTGATCTATGTGTGGGGCAGGCCAGAAATGCAAAGAATTTACCTGGAGCAGTCCTGAAGCAATGACAAAAAGAAAGAAGTTGGTGGATAAACGCCTCAGCTGCTGTACCCCTTGGAGGGGGAACTGCTTTGAGGCGTGTTCACAGTCTCCCAGAGGTCGGGGGCGGGGGGCTGAGCGCCACCATGTGTCTCCCGTGGAAACCTGCCATCGAAGCACCTTCTACCTGCTGCCTTCCATCCCAGCTCATCACCTTGCCCAGTGCTTGCTGAGGCCGCCATCCCCCAAAATAAACCATTTAAACTCAAAAAATAAATAAATAAGGAAAGAAAGAAACAAGAGAAAGAAAGAAGAAAGGAAGGATGAATTTTATGAAAAAAGAAGAGATTAGGGCGCAGATGCACACAGAGGAAAGACCATGTGAGAAGATAGACATCTGAAAGCTAAGGAGAGAAGCCTCAGAAGAAACCAAACATGCTGACACCTTGATCTTGGACTTCTAGCTTCCAGAATTGTGGGAAATTAATTTCTGTTGTCTCAGCTACCCAGTGCATGTTATTTTGCTATGGCAACACTAGCTGACTAATAACAGGCATGTAATGTAATTCTTATGGGGTGGTTTCAGTCAAAAAAGTTAGATAGACCCTGGGTTACATTGTCTCTAAGGGCCCCTTAAACTTTAAAACTCATTAGAGGTTGAAAAGAGTAAAGTCCTGTTTGCAGTTTGCAAAGGAAGCTTCCCTTGGGGGTCTTTGAAACCGAAAGGCATTTGCTATGGATGTGCCCCAGTGTAAGGCTGGTGTGCAAGGAGCTCTGAAGGGCTGCAGCCGTGGTTCTCATCGTGAAGACAGAAAAGCACAAAGCATGTGGCTGCAAGCCACAGGGTCCACAGACCAGACAGCACATTGCAGCAAAGGGTTGCAACAGAGCTGGCCGTTTGAAATGTCCAGGGCCAGGCTTTGGGTCTCCCCAACACTGGGTCTCTTGTGTGCTGAGATAACATGAGTGAGGTCGTAGGTGTTTCTGGATCCTGCCCCACCTCTTTCCATCACCCCTCCCCGAGCACCACCCGACCTCAGTGAGGGTGACCCGGCTCCAGCAGAGCCGGCCATACTCCTGGCCGGGTGACTGCACGCTCACCGCAGAGCGTTCCAAAGGTGAGTCTGCAAAGTCTGTCCCAGAGAGCCATTTGGTGATTACCTCACCTCAGCTGGTCTGTTTTGAGTATCCAAGAGCCTTGCTCACACAGTAGTTGTATAACCTTCAAGCTCTGCTGCTAAAGAGTTTTCTGTCTCCAAAAATAATCTCCAAATGATGGTTAACACGGCCCCGGCACAATCCATCCTCTACACATACGCGAAAGGTGGCAATGCCCAACCCCTGGCACAGCCACAGGGCAGGCCTTGGAAGAGGAGGTGGCCATGACTTCAGTCCTTGGCAGAGTGCTGCGGACTGGACGGGAGCCAGGCGAAAGTCGGGGACACCAGGCCCAGGACGCCTGGCATGGGCATCTCCTTCTGGCCAGGGAACAGTCTGATGCTCCTCTGCTATTCCACAAAGGGCTTTGGGTGTCTGTCACCTGAACTGGCCACAGCACCATCCCTGAATGTCACCAGGATTTCACTTTTGAAAAAGCTTCTTAATGGGTACCTGAGCACCAGGCTGCAGTCACAACGCTGCCTGTCCAAGCCCTTAATTGTGAGAATAGCATCTCTCTCACGTCCCAACTCAGTCCTTGAGTCGGGCCTGAGAGAGACCAAAGAGACCAAAGACTGCTGGACGTGGTGCCACTCTCGGCACAGTCTCACCTGAGGCTGACTTTTGGTACTAGAGCAGCATTACCCTGCGCCGAGAGAGGGATCATGTGGACCTCTGGGTGCAGGCTTTCTGCCCATGTTCCCTCTTCCCCTCCTCTGGGGCCTGGTTTGCCTGAAACATTTAAGCCTGGAAGGAGATGGAGGATGGAGTCTACAATGGAATGAGAAAAGGTTTTTCAACATATTCAGTGCGTAGTGAATCTTTACAACAGTCCTGGGAGTGACAATTAATGTACCCACTTTGCAGATGATGGCAGAGTTCTGGAGGTCAGATGACTTGCCCCAGGTCTCCATGCTGTGAGAACTCAGCACAGTTCATTTGCTGGTCAGAGTCTATGACCTTGCCATTCCTTCTCATGCTGAGTCTTGAAAAGCATTAGCGTGGGTCTAGAGGGAGCTATGGAGGAATGGGTGGTGTGGCCCGAGGATGGCTGCCAAGATGTCTAGAAACGTTATGGCCTTCCCCAAAGCAAGGCGGGAGAGCCCAAAGCCAGGCTCTGGGGATGGTTCCCGCCAACCTCACATTCACAGACATCTGAACTGCAGTCAGTTCTGACTTTGAAGGATAGATCCTTCCTTAGACTTGAGATGTTGGTCCACTACAGAGGTAGAGCCAGGTGCTGGGAAACGCAGGGTCTGGGGTAGGTCCGGCCTCACTACTCACTGGCTGAGTCACTCTGGGCATGTCGCTGGATCCCTCCGTGCCTGTTTCCTCATCTGGAAAATGAAAATGACACTGTCTGTCTCTCACTGATTTGAGAAAATCCCACCCTTTGCTGGCCACTCTTCCTCCTCCGCCTGTGTGCACGGCGTGTGCATGGCATGGGCACGGTGCTTCTCGCTCGCTGCTCACTGCACTTGGAGGTGTCAGAGGCAAATGGAAAACGTAGGCTTCTTCCACAGAGCTCTCCTTGTTTGAATGAACTGAATCTTTATTTTTCTTTTACAAGCAAAGAGCTTTTCTTTAATTTGTGCCAGACCATTTAATATATTCTACAGTGTTCTTGTTTCACTTGATTTTCTGGATTTCCAAGAAAGCTTCAGGATTTGGTTTGGTAAAAGACCTTGAAGGAATCAGAGAAATAAGAAAAACAAGAAACAATGTCTTTGCAATTAGACTTCAGTTTAAGGATCTCATGAAGAAGTAAGCATAACTAGATGTATGCAGGGGTTTTCCTTAAAAGATTTGATCTTGGTTCTTTCTAGACAGTGTGTAAGAAGTCTAGTCAGAAATTCAACCATAAAATAAACATTATTTTGTTTTACTTTGTATCATTAATCATCAGTTAAAGCCCCAGACAGTGAGGAAAGAGATGCTCTCGAAGGGACTTTTTCTGTACCTAACAGCCACCTGGGCGTGAGGTGACCCCATGGGGGAGGTGTGTCCACTGAGGCAAACTCACGCACCTGGATTATTCTTCCTTTCTGTCTTACAGGTGAGAACAGCGACATGCAGGGCGCTCTGGTGACTTGCTGGGGTCCCAGAGCGAGTGAGAGGATCTAGCTGACCTGGCAGACCCAGGAGCCTTCGCTGCAGGGAGGGAGGGAGAGGGAGGGAGAAAGACCAAAAGAATCCAATGGGGTCCGGCTGGGAGGGGACGGACCGAGGGGCCTTAGCTTTCCCATCCCAACAGTCACCTCACAAGGCTGCTTCTGAGGATAAACTGATAAAATGATGAGGTGACGGAGCACCATGCCAAGAAACACTTAGCTGTCCCAGACTCGGGAGGGGACAGGCAGTAACCTCTACCACCCTCCAGAGGTGACTCCCTTCCCTCTGAGCATTGGTTTCCTTGCCCACAAAGTGGGGCTAAGAATAGCTTCTGTCTTAGGGAAGTTGTGTTAAGAAACTGACACTTGCTGGGTGGCCCATCAGAAACAAAAAGCCATAAATGTGACCAGTAATATGATGCCCATTGAGAATTTCAGCATGCTGCACAAATAAATATTACTGTTGTCATTTGCATGAAATAGGTGTAGTCACTGAAGTAGCTATATTTTAATCCAGAAAATAAGACTATTGGTGGGGGACTCGGGAGAGAGTGTGGCTGCTGCGTGACGGTGCCTTCAGGGCCTAGTGCCAGGAACTTGCACACCCTGTGTCCTGGGCAGCAAGGGGGCTTGCAGGTGGCTGGAATCTCCTACCTGGCCTGGGCCTACTCACCTTCTCCTCCAGGAAGGGCTGCCAGATAAATTAAAGGGATGTCTAGTTACATTTGAATTTCAGGTAAGTAACAATTTTTTTTAGTATAAGTATGTCCCATGTAACATCTGGGATATATGTGCACTAAAAATTTGTTTGTATTTATCCAAAGTTCAAACGTAATGAGCATCCTATCTTTTTATTTGCTAAATGTAGAAACCCTTTCTCCTGGGAGAAAAGCCACTTGACACTCAATCTACCTTTTTCGTTATAGTTTATTTTCCAATTATGAAAATAATGCATATTTGTTGTAGTAAATCTAGAAAATGCTAAAAGATGAAGAAGAGAATAATTCATATTATAATATTACCACAAACTGATCATTTGGAAGACTCTAATACTTGAAAATACTTAAAAATTGTGGCCTCTTTCCTGCATTTTACATAGCTGAGATGATATTTTATGTTTAGGTTTACATATTTCTTTGGCTTAACATTACGTTATAACCTCCTGTCACTCAATCTTCTCTCCATTGCGGCTGTCGCTGGCATGGCCCCGCTCCCTCCTGGCTGAAGCGGCCGGTGGCTGTAGCTCCGTGCATGAAACTCTCTCCACACCTCTTCAGCTGATCTCTCAAGTGGCTTTTGAAACTATCCGAGACGCATATATTCATATACGTGTGTATGCATACAATGCATGGCTTGACAGCGATGACATTTACTATCTCATGGCGACCTATTCCACGGCTCGCCCAGCGCAGTCAGCACTTCCCTGCCTGAGCCCTGCTGGGTCGAAGCTGCTGACCTGACGGTCCTGCTCACTGGCGGGTACGCGGCTGGGACCTGCAGAAGCTCCGCCGGCCTCCAGAGCTGACGAGCCAGCTTCCGAGAGGAGGAGGAGAGCTGGCACTCAGCCTCCGTTCCGCCCCAAGCCCCATAATCACTCAGCTCCGCAGAAGGCCGTTCCTCGAAAAGCACAGAATGAGATGTACGGAGCAGCGCCTCGTGTGCCCGGTGGAAAGCATGGACTCGGGCCGAGTCTCTGCCGCCTCCCGGCCTGGGACACAGAGCTTGCTTCTCCTGCGGGCGTTCCTGGGGCTAGCGGTTCTCAGTCCCAGCTACACACTCAGACAACTGGAGGAGGTTTCAGGCCCACCCAATCCCCAGCCCCAGCCCAGCCAGGTCCACACTTAGCTCAGGAGCAGGGGCCCTGGGATCAGTTTCTTTTTGTGAACTTCCCTCCGTGACTTTGCTATGTAGCCAGGGTTGGAGACACCTGAGTTAGGAGACATAGCAGGTAACACTCACGGTTAGTCCACCTGGAGCAGTGTGGAGATGACAGAGAATGCAAGTGACCTACTCACCCAAAGCTGGGGCCTCAAGGTCGCCATGCCCTTGAGTCTGTCTGGGTCTGTGTCTGTGTCTGCCCTGTGTCTGATGCTTCTGGGCAGCCACACCTTTTCTTCAGGGCTCCTGGGACATCTCCCTACATCAGGAAAGTGGCTTGGTCTTCCTGAGGCCCAGCTCAGGTCCTCCCCTTGCCCAGGGTCCCTGTGCTCCCACACCACAGAGACTTGCGAACCTCCTCCCTGAGGACCCTTGGTCTGCCCTCCCTTCCCGGGGCTGGCCTTGGCACACTCTCGGCATGGTCTTTGTCTGTCTCTCTGGTAACCAGACATGAGCCCCTCGAGGGCACTCCCCGTGTCCCGCATCCCGGCGCTCAGCTCCCGGCCAGCCTGAGGCTGGGGGCTCAGCCCATGGGGCAAGGGAGGGAGCCGGCAGCTGCTTCTCTCTGATCGCTTCATGTGCCTGTCCCCTCACCACTTGAAAAGACAGATTCGGAGGACCAGGGCCCCTCACTTGCCCTGAGGATGGAGGGTCTGTCCCCTCTAGGGCACACTTGTCACTCCAGGACTAACTTTTGCTCTATTGGAAGCCAGAGCCACTCCTCTGACCAGCCAGTGTCCTTTCACCTCAGGAAGGGACACTGACCCCCAACCCAGGATACCACGTGTAGGACATGAAGAGGACTTCATGAGCGTGCCAAGGGCCAGAGACAGGGAAGATGGGGTTCCAGCAGAAGCTTGCAGGGATGTCTTCATCGATGGGGCCGCTTAAACAATAGACATTCATTTCTCGCAGTCTGGAGGCTGGGTGTCAGAGACCAAGGTACCAGCACGGTCAGTTTCTGATGAAAGCCCTCTTCCTGGCTTGCTGCGTCCTCACAGGGTGGAGAGAGAGCTCTGGTCTCCTCGTCCCTTATCAGAACATTAATTACGTCATGGGGGCTCCACTTTCATGACCTCATCTAACTCTAAAGTTACCTCCCAAAGGCTCCACCTCCACCTGCCATCACACTGGGGTTTAGGGCTTCCACACATGGATTTGGGGGAACACAGACATTCAGTCCATAGCAGGGGACATGGGGAAGTCAGGGCATGAGAGCAAGAGGGAAAACCCAAGCACCACAGGAGAGTGGGCACGTGTTCAGAGGAGCTCCGAGCCACGCCAAAGGCCCACTGACATGCAGCACTGTTGGGATGAGCGTACTCTTGCCACCGGGTTGAAGACAAGGCAGGGAAACACCCTTCGGATCTCCCGTCTGAGACCTCCCAAGTTATACGAAGAGACGAGAGCAGACAGAGAGTGCTCTCTCGTTCAAGGAAGTGAGGGGCAGTGAGTTCTTATTAGGTCCCTTAATAGTATCTTCCAGGAGGGTCCAAATGATGACACCCTCTCATCAGTCAGCAGATGTTCAGTGAGCACTGACAATGTACCAGGCGCTGCACTATGAACAAGACATGCACGTTTTCTTCCTCGGGGAACCCACACTCCTGCAGGGCAGACACCATCACACAGTCATACACACGTGAGGTGTGCAGAGCCTCCCTGCAGGCAACCTGTACCTTCCAGTTCGGTTCACCTGGTGGGAGGACCAGCTGGAGATGGGAGGCTGGAGGCAGCAGGAGAGGAGAGTGGGCACTGGTTCCCTGAGCCCTGCCTGCTGCTGGCCGGGGCTGGCTGCATCCCCTACAGAAGGCCTGGCTCCCGGCCAGCCCCCAGGCTGCTCTGGTTCTGAGAACCACTCCTGCCCCTGCCCCTCAGGCCAAGGGGGGTAGAATTCTGCTCCATAACTTAGCCCCACTGGCTCAGAGGGCCACCCACCCTCCAGGCTTCCCCTAAACTCGCTCACACTTTGTAGACAGCCCCTTCATTGAACTCTCATAAATTACACAATTTAAATATGCCACCTGTTTCCTGCCGGGACTCTGACTAACCAGTGACCTAGTCTGGGAGGTCAGGGAAGGTTTCTGAGAAAAAGATGTTCGAGCTGAACTCTGAAGGATTAAATTCCGATTGCTTTCAATGGGAGGTCCATGTGTGTCTTCAGTCAGTAGTGGGGTCCTAGTGAGCTCGAAGCTGCAGTGAGGTGCGTCACCAGGGGCAAAAGGGGACCCCATGAAGCCCCCACCTCCTAGCCATGCCTGGCCAGAGTGTGTGGCACTAGACCTGGGCTCAGCCATGAGAAGGAAGGGGAAACAACTCGCACCTATACGCTCCACTCCAGGGCCAGGCGTGCTGGGCCACACACTTCCCACTTCCCAGACCTGGGGCTGCTGCCATCTGGAACTGTGGTTTTTGAGGAGCTCTCTGTGAAAGACCAAGGTGAGCAACAGGAGGCCCAGAAATGGCTCAGTTCTGGGAGCTCCCCTAAGACATTCTGGCCAGTCTCAGGGCACAGTGGAAAGGCCACTGCGGAGGGGACAGAGGTGTGCTCATCTGCAAGTGGAGGGGTTGGGCCTCAAGACTGTGGTCTTGGAGAACCAGGGATCCAGGAGAATTGCAGATGGGGGGAGAGAGAGATCCTAAGTCCGAAGACTACAGGTACACGGTCAGAAAGTCTAGGAAAAAGAAGATTGGACGGTCACCCAGGAGGGGCTCGATGTCAAATGTCTCAAGATCAGGCAGAGGGGAAGAGAGAACAATGGAGAAAGTGTAGCCATGCTCTTCGCCAAGAGCATGAGTGCAGGCACACTGCTGGGTCCATGAACAGCGTAATGCCTACCTCTGGGGCAAGCAGGGCCACCCCTGCCCAAAGAGACCCCCATGGGAGCAGAGAAGGGAGACTAGAGGCCAGAGTCCTGCAAGACAGGGAGGGCAGGAGGCCACCAGGATATCGGCAGGGGTGACGGCAGGCAGGAAAGGAGGGAGCCGTGAGGAGGAGGAAGACCTGGGCTCAGACTCTCAGGAGAATCTCCCCATGGGGACAGACCCAGCCAGGAGAGGACAAGGGATAAGGGGTGGCAGGAAGTGGGGATTCTGAGGGGACCCTGTGGGAAGCTGAGCCCCAGGCATGACTTTAACTTTGCCTCCCTGATTGATGTCCAAGAGAAATGTGGTTAGAGCCAGTCACATAGACACATAGTACAAATTCCCTTCCTGATCCTAATTTAGTTAACCTGGTGTATTAGTTTCCTATGTCTGCTGTTACAAACACCACAAACGTGACCCAAAACAACAGACATTTATCCTCTTGGAGTTCTGGAGTCCAGAAATCTGAAATCAAAGTGCCAGCTGGGGCACGCTCCTTCCGGGCCCTCAGGGGAGAATCTGTTCCTTGCGGAGGTTCTGGCCACTGCCCACATTCTTCAGCTTGCGGCCACACCACTCTGATCTCTACCTCCGTGGTCACACTGTTGCAGCAGGTGTTAACAGCCAGTGTTACAGCGATTGACCAGGGAAAGAACCGAGCGGCACACGGAGAGTCGGAGAACAGCTTTTATTCCACCAGCAGGCTCAGCATGCCACCAACTTCTGAGCTCCCCTCCCTTGTTCTCCTCCAGTTTTTATACCCTTGGTAGGATTCAAAGCGTCCAATCAGCAACAAGCTTTAACATCCAATCAGCAACAGGCATTAACATCCAATCAGCAGTGGGATTCAAAAAATATCCAATCAGGATCGTGTGAGCAGCGCGGCCGAGGAGGGGCCTGGGGCGCAGTGGCGGACCTGGAGCAGGAGCGGCAGGGAGGCGGCAAGCAGCCGCGTCCCATTTTCCCTGTCAACACCACTTCTCTTCTATTTTAAATCTCCCTCTGCTTCTCTTACAAAGACACTTGTGATTGCATTAAGGGCACACCTGAATGGCCTAGGAAAATCTCCCACCTCGAGATCCTTAACCTAGTCACATCTGGAAATGCCTTGTTTTTGCACAGAAATTCACATTCACAGGTTCTAGGGATTAGGACCTTCTCAGGCATGAAGCAATGAGAAATCACCTTTCTGAGTAGCCCACATGGAGTGGCAGCTTGCTTCCAGAAGAACTGCTGGTCTGACAGCAGAACGCAGGGATTGTAAACCCCTTGCAAAATGCACACACTTGCATGTGGGAGTATTTCTTGGTGCTCTCCTTAGCCCCTCTCAGGACATAGGGCCAGAGAAGGCTCGTACAAGACCAACAGACCTGGGTGACCCTCAGCATGGACAGAAAGCCCCGTGGAGCTCTGGAAAGTAGCTGGGCCCAGATCGATCCAGCCAGGGCCAGTGGGAGTGGAGTCCCCACAACCAAAGGTTGCTTACTCTTTCCAGGTGGTCCTTATTTCAGGCAGGGATGGGCACATGAACCAGGTGGACGGCAATGTCCCTTCCAGTTGAGACATTGGACCAACCAGCAGAAACAGAGCCATGGGTCTCCACTCTGGCTCAAGCCAACACCCCTCGGGCAGGGGCATTAACAAGCACAGTCTCTCGTCCCTCATCCAGCATTTGATTTAATTGGTCTGGGTGTGACACAGGCATCAGGGCCTTTAAAATAGTGGTTTCCACGTGCAGCCTGGTCCACGAACCCTGAGGCAGGAGAAAGGGAGCCACGGCCGACACCGCCATTCCGGAAGATGATCGTCAGAGCTGGGGAGACCTTCCTGACTGGGAATTTCTGAGCCACAGAATGGCTGGTTCTGGGAGCCCGAGGAAGCCGTTTCTCCAGGAATCCTGGCTGGCCCGGGTGCCTCCTGCAGGCAGAGGACTTGGCTGTGGCTCTGCTGCCTGAGTGTCGAGGCATGGATTAGTGGGCCTTTCAAAGGAGCCTACAGTTTCTCGAGTTTATAGAAACTGATACCAAGCCTGGCCCTGGTAGATTCCTTCACCATTTGTAAACAAGGAATGTAAAAAGAATTAAAACAACCCAATGAATTCAGGGTTGTGGAAAATGTCATTACTGGTAATGAAAATTACAGGAAATCTTGCCGGCGCTTGCTGCCACCTCAAAACTAACATGAGAACATGTTTTTTCTTCTGATGCAATAATTAAGTTTGCCCAAGAAAACGTCTCTCTGTGCACACCTCAGGGCAGGGGCTAAATGAAGCCTTTAACTGATAAATGTGGTCATCCCCACGGAAGGAGCCCTGCCAGGACAGACTGGCTCCCCCAGTGGGTTCATTAACTACGAGGAGCCCTGTGCTGGGAGGCTCTGGAGAAGGGATTAGAGGTTCCTGAAGCCTGTTAGGAAAGGGAATAGGCTTGGGGTGACTTTGTAGCTAGCGGCAGCCACAGTTCTAGGAGCAGAGCCTAGGGGTCAGGACACAGGATGGAAATAATAGGTCGAAGCCAGTTCCCTCGGACGGCACTGGGGTGAAGACTCGGACTGGCTCAGCAGCGAGCACAGACACGTGTCTGCACTGCACGTCTCCCTGCCAGGGGAGCTTCCCTCGGGTGGGCCAGACCTTAACGCAGGAAGGAGCCTCCCAGCTGAGGGGAGCGGGCCACGCTCAGAACGCTGACTGGGAAGGGGCTGGGGCGGGGCGGAGGCTGTGCAGGCCACAACAGGAATAGACCACTGAACGGTCGCAGCACATGTGACGAATGGTTAGCCTCAGTAGCTATCAATGAAACAAAAAGTTAAAGGCCTCTTGAAGAGTGATTTCTCCCCTCTGGCAGAATACTCAGGGGCGGGTAGTGTGTACTGAAGTGGGTTATCCCTGCCCTGTGGGTGGAAGCGGGAATAATCATGACCCTTTCAGAAAGCAGCCGGGCGTTCTATGTCAGGCCCGGGCGTGTCTTGCGCCCGTTATTTTCACTTCTGGGAATTTATTCCAAGAAGCGATCTGCCATGCCGAGGCTTTATGTGCAGGTACCGTGTTTCCCCAAAAATAAGACAGGGTCTTATATTTATTTTTCCTCAAGAAGACACCCTAAGGCTTATTTTCAGGGGATGTGTCATTTTTTTTTTTAAGTACGGTACAACTATCTACATTTATTCAAATAGAGTTAAGTCATCTTCCTCTGGAACATCATCATAACTCTCCAAACCCCGAATTCCATCCTGAATTCCTTGCGACTCTATTTCCTTTAGAACCATTGGCCCCAATCTCTCTTGTCGAGCAATAGAGCTATCATGGGGCAGATGAGAAGGGCTGCTCCTCTTCTTGACCGCTCCACGACCAAATGCATGGGTTGTGCAGATGCGCTGCGTAGCCACGCCCATCACTAGGTCTTATTTTCAGGGGTAGGGCTTCTATTGCGCAAATGCTTAGAAATCCTGCTAGGGCTTATTTTATGGGTAGGTCTTATTTTCGGGGAAACACGGTACGTGCATGCCACAGCATGGCTTACACAGGCTGTCAGCAGAAGCCAGATGCTTCCCCACCAGCACAGAAACAGGATGTGTGCCCCAGAAGAGGTGTGCATATATTCCACACAATGGAATATTATTAGGCCATTAAAATGAAATTTATGAAGAGATAAAAAAAGGCTAATGATACAAAACCATTAAGTGTAGCGTGTAAGAAAACTATATTCATTTGAGGGCAACTATGTACAAATAAAACAGGGTTGTGGAAAGAAATTTTTTTAAATGTTAAAGTTGTAGTACTACCAACAACTATTATTTTTTCTTATTTTCTGTATATTCTAAATTGTCTGTATGAGTATTATTTTATAATAAGAAGAGAGGTTTTTTTTTGTTTGTTTGTTTTTTGCTTAAAGAAAAGGTGAATTCCATTTCAGTTGCTAAATGGAAGCCATGAGCCAATCACTGTGGTCTCTGTTTTTGTCCAGCTGGTCAAGTGATTTTAACAACTCCCTTCCCGCCGCACACGTCCTACCAGCAGGACACACGAGTAGAGACAGAGACTCTGGGGTAGGTAGGATGGCAGCAGTGAGCAGAGTGTCGTCGTCTCTCTGAGGCACACGCTTGGGTGCAAAGTGGGGCTGGCTCCACTCTGAGCCAGGGCTGGGCTCTGTGGGGTGGTGGATCTGACCGAGTCTTTTCTGCTGCTGGACCTAGATACGTGATGCCCGAAACTCAAATTAGTTATTCACTGCTGCGTAAAAAATTGGCCCAACAATGGAAATGAACAGAAACTTCTCCAAATGCATCTTTTAATAACTGTTTTTATCCCAAGTTCTTAAGCTCACATTTCTTATTAGTGGATAAATTAATCACTCTAAACTTGGGGAAAAATACAATGCTTTTGAAAACTAAAGTTTTTGGAAGTTTTAATTAAATGTACATTCCCATTAATAATAAACTTTCCTAAAAGTTAATATAGTTGTTTATAAAACTGAATCCAAATCATTAACAGAACATTAAAGCATACTATTTCCCATCTGTATGTGCTCCAAAAGAATTTCTTAGGTGGGGAAAGTTAATGTATTTCAACTGTTAGACAAACTTCATAGAAGTTTAACCTCATAAATAAACTCACCCTTTCATGTCTTACTGGTGTTTCCTCCTTCCAGTGGTGATGAGGGAAGGCTGGCTCACTCTTAGAAGAAGAGGACACTGGTGGAGGGCGGGCATAGGAATGTAAACTTTTGCTAGTAGCTATGATGTGTACAGGAGATGATCTAAAATAAAGCAGCAGTTTTAACTGTAAAGCATAGGTCCTTAAAGTAGATCCTTTGATGAAAAGAACTCATATTTAAAGTGCCAATGTTGTTACATTTAAGATACTTATGGTAAACTAATAAAGACAGTAAGATTTCATCTATAATATGCTGTACCTTAACTAAACTTCCTACCCAAATGCTCCTCACACATTTTAAACACCATTTTTTTTCCAGATTTGAGAATGTATTTCAGATTACTACTACCGTTTATTTATCCCATTCATTTTATATCAATATGTATAAATGTGCATATCTTCATTCATGAATAATAATACCCCCATGCAGAGTTCCCCATCCATTTTTTTCTTCTACTTTGTTCTCAGTAAGCCTCAGTATAATAAAGCATTTAAGCTCAATATGACCAATAATGAACTCATTATCTACCAATCATGTATCACTGGGCAAATACAAAGAACTACCCCTTTAAAAAAATGCTTAAACTTATTATAGCAGAGAGCAGCCTATTTGTCCTCCTTGTAACTGGACACTATTTCTTGTTTTCTAATACAAACCTGTTGAAAAGCAACAGGTCTAGTTATTTTCCTTCAAGGATCAACTTTAAAAAAAGAAAAAAAATACCCTTTTCATCTCAAAAGTCTCTTTACTGGGCAGCACTCCCTTTAGAATATATGGAGCTCCCAAGAAGATTATTAAAATCCTTCCCTCACAGACAGACCAGATAATTTCATGGGTGGGATAACAGTGAGAACCAAGCCTATAAAGGATGATTAGTAACGTGCATGGACTCAGGAGTCCAGAAAGGAAGACAGCAAGGCCAGGAGAGAAAGCCAGCTGAAGGTCCGAATCAGGACAATCCTGCGAGATACCAAATAGGCATTTGGTCCTTAACAGAAAAAAAGTTTATGTATGTCTGTACTTAACCCTCTTTTACTAAAGAAGAGGAGGGCTATCTTTCCCATTCTTCCCTTATTTCCTAGATATTTTATTTCCTCCTCAATTTTATTTTATCCTTATTAACATTTTCAGTATACCTCTGCAGAAATTATTTTAAAATAACGATCTACAAAACTATATTTTGCTTTCATGTTCATGTCACTCCATTTAAAAAGCCCCTCAAATTTCCATGCATTTTAGCATATTTTCCAATCAATTTTGGATTTCAAATTACATGCTGAGTATTTTATCTTTGCCCAAAGATTGCCCATCCTTTTATTGTTGTACATTTAGATATACATGAAATATTAGAGAATGGCCAAACTGCTAAAAATTCCTTTTGTTCACCCCTGACTCCATGACTAATAAATAAAAGACAGTGAATTTTACCAGTTGTTCTGTTTAATCATTTAAAACATATGTAACAATATGATATTCTAAAATGTACATGGCCTAAATGTTCTGTGAATATTAACATGCTAAACATGTCTAAGCACTAATACCATCAGTTTCTTCATCCCTCTATCTATTCAGGGATAATATAAACTTTACCTGTCCTCAACCCCTTGGTACCACAGTTATGACTTCAGACATCCAAAGCTCAATAACTAACATAGTTTAACACTCTACAAGAAGTTGTATGAACTGCCAGTGATAGTGTTAGAAGGCAGGCAAAAGTGTAAAATGCTCCAGAGAATGAAATCTCATCCTCAGGGAGCTACTCTCTTCCTTATGTCTGTCTTTATACTGATTTTCTTCTGAAGGGTCTACACACTTTCCATAAACTCTATTATTAATCCTCATGACTTTGCTGTGAAAAATGAAAAGTAGTATCTCTAAATTAGAAATGGAAAAAAGTTTGTTAAATCAGGGTTGGTTTTTTACAAAAATGTGAAAGAATTTTTAGCTTTTTGACTATTCAGACTACAATGAAAACTAGGACTGTTAAGAGAAATAGTACTCTGAAGGAAGTTTTCTTTCCTGTGGAAACTGACATGAAATTAAACTGAAGTTAATGAAACTGAATTTGCTGTAATCAAGATCAATATCCTGCTAAATAGAAGAAAAACAGCATAACTCAATGGGTTGCAAGAAAATTGCAATTTCATACCTAAAAAGTTTATTCTTCTGCAAAGCATTACACTAACTTAGGACCATCACCAAAACTCACAGCTGTTCCTACATCACCTAGTATGAACTCTGGTCTATCATTTTCCACGCACAGGAGTGCAAATCTGGGCATTTCTCTTCTTTACAAACTATCATATTTTTCCATGTCTTTTTAGGGATAAATAATGAAATGCTATACACTTAGGTCTCACTAGGAAGCTTCTTATGGAAGCTTCCATAAGTTCACAGCACGATAACTCATTTTCTTAAACTCTGGTCTAGATACATGAAACAATGGTTTTTACCAATGGGAGTATACTTTTAAAAGTTCAAGATTTTAACATTAGCAAATTTTAGAATTAGCGAACAGTTAAGTAACATAAGGCCACATACACTGTGGAAGAAATAAACCTAGACCAAAAGGAACCAAACTCAAGACTGATGAAAGTTTAAAATATGTTTATTACAACTATGGTTCTTTAGACAAATACAGTTTTAATTTCTATAAGTAGAAATGTATAATGAAAGTATGTCTTGGTCAAATTTATTTTTTGATGACTTTTAAACATTTACAAATATTTCTTATTCTATTATTCTTATTATCCCCTTTATCTAATTCTCAAAATATTAAATCATGGTACTGAGTGAAATAATTCTTTGATCGTTGTAAGACAAAGAGCTTAATTCTAATGACTTTAAGTTCTAATTTAAGTTAACCAGAGCATTATTACTTCTAAAATGGAAAAAACTTAAATAGCTTTTTATAATGATAGAATTTTTAAATAAAAATATAATGATTGCTCCTACCTGTTGTAAAATGAGCACTGCATAAGTGGACTTTGTGGACTAGTGGCAATATTTGCTAATTCTGTTAGCCAATCTACCTCATTTTCACGGTAAGTATTTTCTGATATGTCTGAGGTATTTTGGTTCCAAGATGGTCTTGGATATTCTTGATGTGAAACATCTGAACTTAGCTGGTACATAGCAGATTGGGTAGGATCACTTTGAACAGCCTGAAGTTCAGGAAGGTCATCTGCAAATAAGCACACTCAAAATTATAAAAAAGGAATTACTAATACAGGAATAATACTATAATTGCAGTTGGAAGAGAAGTCCTCAAATTTAGCTAATTGCTTTTGTGAGAGGAAAATCAAAAATTCAAAAATTTTCTGAAATGAAACAACCTTCAACTTAACAAATGCCACTTTGTACATTTAAGAGTCAAAAGAGCCTAAAAGAAAAGTAAACCCAACAAATGTAAATGTAGCAATGACTTCACTACCTAAACCATGTAATTACCACAACTGTTCATAAACTGGAAAAACAGAGTTCAGTTTGTATTTTCTAACCCCCTCTCCAATTTTTGTGCCTCACCTGGGAGTGACACATATGCCTCCGAAACATTTTTACATTAGCATGTTAATAAGGAAAAGGGCATTTTATGTGTGTATATATGTACTTATTACTTAATTAACCTATTATACAGATTGCTATAATAATGAAAACAATTTTCATAGATGAGATTATAAATTATATAAATTTTTAGGTATGACTTACATAACTCTGTGTTATAGTATTTCTTTTTAATAAGAAATTCTGAACTTGGTAATGTTTATTAGCTATTTTTTCCTGTAAGTGCATTCCCAAAAGGTAGTTCATAATAAGACTTTCAGCTCCCCAAGTGAGAAAACTAGAAATATTGCCCAAGTACCACTCATGTACACGCTGAGACTACAGACACTATAAGGAACAATGAATTCCAAAATATTGAATTCTTTAAAAAAAAAAAAAAAAAGAAAATATAGCAGAAAGAAAAAGTATCTTACAGGCTTAAAAAAATCCCCTTTATGAAACATACCTACAAACTCTACAAATCCACTGAGTCCCTTAAATACACAAAAGTCAAGGAAACTTCTTGTCTCCTAAATGTAACTATAAAAATACACATAGTTCCTATTCAGGCAAATATTCCAAAGTAGTCTACTAAAACTAAAATGTCTTAGTTAAAAATACTAGTTTAGGATATCCATTCATAAAACTGATACCTTTCATGGAGTCATGAAGCAGCCAAGGAGTTCTAGAACACCAAACCAATTTAGAATCATTCTACCTTCATTCTACCCTACAATTTTCATTGTAGCTGATGTAGCTATTTCCCTTCCTTCATTGCTAACATTCTTCCTTTAACCATCATTTCTTTACTTTAAAGGCTTCATTTCTGTCTTTCAAGTTCAGGAAATTAACTACTTTTCAACTGAAGTCATGGGTAGAAGGGGTCAAGTTTCTGACTGGGCTCTGAGTTCCCAAGTTCCCTCTGAAACCAAAGATATGACAGTGGAGAATCAACTACTTGATAAAAATGGTGCTCCTTGCTCAACAGTAACCACCACTCAATAAACATCAGGGCCCAGAAATATCCTTGGCATTCAAACAGGTTATGTCCCAAGACCTTCAGGTTCCCCAAATTTCCAAACATTATTGTCATACATAATCCCCTCCATTTCATCATCTGTAAAATGAAGACAGTCATATCTTCTCCTCAGGGTTTTCATCAACATTAAGGAAAACTACATTAAATGGGGACAAAGCCAAGCTAAGAAACTGGGCAGAAGCCAAGGTCACTCATTAGCTATTTATTCTTGAACACCAGCTTCAAAGTAATGCAATTCAAAACATACCTCAACAAACCATATTTCTGTGTCTCACATTTATGTCCAGAGTAGCTCAGCAATAGTGATAACCGTAAATTCAGACCCTCAAGAGTCCACTGTAATTTCCCCATTATACCAACAAATCAGACATGAAAAATAGCTAAGCATAATTTACTGAGCTTATTTGGAGGATATTTCAAAAGTACTATCTTTTAAAAACCCACCAAGTGAGATTTCCCTAAGATGTTTAGAAGTCCAATCTTTTCACACAAAGCAAAACGTTTAATAATCTATAAATGAGTCTCTATGATAAACACAAATAGCCCAAACTCATGTTGGTTTCGTATTTTAAAAACAATTAACAAGAGAATGTGGAAACTTCCTAATATATAAAAACTTCACATACTTCTCTAGCTGGTCAAGGTTGGTGGAGAAGCTGGCTAAATATGAAAATTTATCTGAATCTTAGTGAGACTCCTAAATAACTTTTAATTTTGTTTACCAAGCTCCATGTGCTCATCACAGGAGTTATATCCAGGTGAGGATGGCAAATTCTCATTACACTGCAGCAACTCCAATGAGTCACTCATTCCTGAAGCTCTCTTGTCCATTACCAGCAGGAGTTTCTGTACTGCATTAGGCATCTGATTTCTCTTCACTTCCCACACCATGTTATGGTGCTCCGACTTAAAATAAAAACAATACAAGAAAAAATGTCAAATCATACAATTTGGACATTATATAAGCATAAAATCAGAGACATCACAATGTTGCATTTTTAACTTAATCATACATTGCCATTTATATGTCCCTCAAATCCTTTAAACCAGGATGACTCGCTATTATCTTGGCCTACAACTGTACTCAATAATAAATTAGTCCTGAATCCCAAAAGATTAATTTACTGAATTTATAGAAGTCTTTTCTGATAAATAATGGAGTTATATATACTTTTATTTCTTTAACATAGTAACTCCCCTTTCAGATGCAGATACTGAGACTAATGAAACTTTTTTTCCCAGTTGTACTTTCAAATTCAAAAGAAAATTAAACTTTATGCAATAAATTTTTAAAAAGCCTGAAGGAAGATTCTATTTCATGTAAGAAAGTTTAGCCTATTATTTCTAGAAAGATGAATAACAATCTTAGGAAATTTAAGCAACTAGTAAATCTACCTTCATCAAGCCTACAAAGTTATCACAAGGAAGAGAATAATATAGGTTAATGTTATTTATATTGAACATAAGTGACAACAGTAGGAAAACTTCCTGATTTCTCAGGCTCTCCTCCAAATCCCACTTTAAAAAAAGTTCGACCCGGGTACAGTAGCAGGTGCCTGTAGTCCCAGCTACTCGGGAGAGGCTGGGGGGAATCACTTTGAGCCCTGGAGTTTAAATCAGCCTGGACAACATAGGGAGAACCCATTTCTTGAAAAAAAGACAATAAAATATATTGCTGTTAAAAGTTAACTGAAAGTATCCCAGGCCAGGCTGATCAAAACTGCAATGAAAAGATGTTCATTACTTAATATTTATAAGCTATTTAGGCCATGATGCAATCACCAATAAACACTGGTGATACTGACAAATTTCTTTCTACAAAGGCTTTCTCATAATCTTTTTGATTATGAAATATGTTTTCCTGACTGGAAAATACACAATCATTGAACAAGAAAAATGAAAAAGGATTTTAAGAAAAGGAATATAATGATTACTTCTAATCCAGCAACCAGATTTAGATACTGTTAACATTTTGGTGTATTATAATCCAATCTCTTTTTTCATGTACACATACCCACAATCATATTTTTTCTTCATACGTCATATTTAGTTGATATCTTTTTCCTTAACATAAGTTCATAAGCATTTTTCACTGTCATTATTTTCAAAGATCTAAATAAATGATATACATCAAAAGAATGTACCAAAATTCATTTATCCCTCCTACTACTAAATATGTTATTTCCAGTTTTTTCACTCTTCTAAACAACAGTGGATTTGCACACTTATTTTTAAAAGTTATTTTCTTACATCTGATTATTTTAGATTCCTACATACCAGGTTCTTGACACATATAGCCAAATTGTGTATTGCCTTACTTTATTTCTAATACTCCATTTTGGATGCTTTCTGCCTTATCCCTCAAAAATTACCTAACTTATCCCATGCATTACTTTAGAGCCTTGCTCAATACTGACTGTAAAATGTATTATGGTGTAGTGAAAAGGGCATTGGGTTAGATGTGAGGAAACATGAGTTTTGATTACATCTTGATCACTTACTAAATACATGACCTAAGTGACTGAGCTTCTTAATATTTTCATCTGTAACATAGGGCTAATGAGGCCTACCCTACTTTCCTCCTAGAGTAGTTGTGAGGATGAACTGAAACAAAGTGAAAAAACATAAAATGATTTCTTTTAAATTTTTTTATCCCCAGATTGACATAGGGCAATTATTATACATACTTTAGGTTTTTAATGTCCTAAATAGAACAGTTATTAAAAATACATTGTTAGACAGCTATTCAGTTTCAGCAGTTTCCTCCCTGGGAAATATTATGACAAGTCATCCAACACATCTTCAAAGTCATTTATCATGCCATTACTTAGGCAAATTAACAATTTATCTACCTAAAAGATGTTTAAGGCATTTGAAAGAAATTAATACTTGTTAAGTGTAGTACAATATACTGATTAATCAGTCTTAGTATATAGTTACAGCCAATCTCCTGGGATACAATAATTCCCCTCAAAACTGGTAGCTAGAAGAAATGTGGTTAGTAACACAAATCTATTTTTCAAGTATGAAATCATATTTCTGAGTCTCTACCTTCGGGGGGGGGGGATCAAGCAAATTTAGCGTAATCAGTGATCCTCAACCCTGTGGCACATAGAATCACATGTATGCTTTAAATAAACTGATACTCAGGCCCTATCCCCAGAGGATCTGATTTATTTGGTCTGGGGTACAGCCCTGTCTCTGCTTTGTGTTTGTTTTCAGCTGCAGAGCATTGAGAACCACGAGGCTAAAAATAATCTACTAAATTCCTATTTAGTAAAAAAAAAAAAAACAAAAAAAATCATTTATTTAATACATATCAAGGCATTAAACTAGTTGTAATGTTGGACCCCCAACAATGAACAATTAATCACAAATCTCAACAAATCTACGCTTTAGTGGAAAGATATAAGCCAATGATCACAGTCCTACAGTGCAGGGCTTAATTATAAATGGGTAAAAAAAAGAAGGAAACAGGTCTCCCAGTGAGACAAGCTCACATGAGCAAACTCATACAGCTGGCAAAGTACTGGATGAGATCAGAAAACTGTACAAACTAGTATCATGAGAAAATAGGATGGCCATGGATCCTGAGGCAGTGAGGATACTACATGGAAAGGCAATTTAGATCAGATCTTCAATTCTACTTTAGGAAAACTGATTTTGTTTTTTTTCCTTGAAACAAGAGTAAAGAATCTTAAATCAGGCTGCTTGAGTTTATATACCAGATTTGCCACTTATAACAGGTATGTGCCCTGAACAATTTACTTAAAATCTCCCATGTTTTATCTGTAAAATGGAAATAATAAATGCATCTCCTCATAGGTTGTTATAAAAACTCAGTGAGATCATGTAAAATGCTTAAAACAGCACCTAACACAAAGCAAATCTTCAAAGTAGTGGCCAGTATTATTATTAGCAATTATCGGACAATGGAGAACCACTGAGGATTTTGAACAGAGGTCTGATGTGATCAGAACTACACTTTAAAAATTCTCTCTGAGTCTATACATACTCAATTAATACTACACAAGTATAAGGAACATCGGTAATATATTTTAAGTAAGGTATATTAAAAAAAGGGAGAGAGCACTTCACATTCCCAATTTGTCTATTTAAGCCACCTGTCTCCAGCTTCCCTTGCAAGGGTACTCAGAAAAGAAAAGATAATTGGCAGTACCAACGTAGATTCCTTATTTAGTAACTCCTAAGAGAGGAACTAGTCATACTATGTGAGTTCTTTAAACAGATATTAATAGTTTGATAGCAAATTTTAACTCTTTCCATAGAAATCTTTCCAACATCAGAACATAATTTAACCTATCTTGATGACCTAAAATCTCTATGAACGTCAATACTATGATTCACAGATGTGAGTGGTATTAAACCACCCCAGCTGCAATCTCAAACTTTAAAAATTTCCCATTTTTTACCTTTATTATGAAATTCAGAAGTTGCACTACACATCTCTCTCTCTTCAGAGCTATCCTCTGTGTATGAACAGTGCTGTTCCTGGGGTCCACAGAAGCACAGTTGTAGTTTGTCTTGTCTTTCCCCTCCCTCTGCAGAGCTCTTTGGTTTCCTCATTCTTCCCAGCTAGATTTTTTTCTTGCCCATCAGCAGATTCTGCAGTGTCCAACATTCACCATTTACAGTACACTAACATCTCTTTGCAACTTCTATCATTTCTTCAGCACCTTGCTTAGTTATCTACCACCATCCCATCATAACACTCCTTAAATGAAGTTGGAAAAAAACATCATTTTAATTTCAAAACAGAGCTACCTATAAATAGCAAAAGTGACCAAGTATCTATTGAACTTAAGTTTGATGTGTTTGCACCTCTCATTGCTCAAGGCTATCCAAAGTTTGGTCATGAGATAACGAAGCTTTGCTACTGTAAAACTACCGTACAGTAAGAGAGCCTGGACGCAAAGACAACGACAACAGACTGGAGTTTCACTCTTACTGGCTGTGTAAACTGGGACAGGTCCTTTATTCTCAGCCTCACAGTACCTCTACTTACCTCACAAGGCTATTCTGAGAATTAAATTTTGAAAACAAAATTCAAAATTTTATACAAATGTCAAGTTTTCTATCGTTTTAATTCTCCACATCAGACTGTTTTGGGGGAAGCAAGCAAGGCCTCTAATACAGTAAAGGAATACTTGAGAAGTCCTTACTCAGTAATACTCCCCTAAATACATTATACCAATTACATACTCACTGTGATAAACAAGCTCCTCTTTCAAATATCTCCTGGTAGAGCTAACCCTATTGTTCATTCATGCTTTTGTACACTGTTTTGGTATTGAAGGATTCAACACAGCTTGCCTTGTATTTTAGTTAACTCTGCACATGTCATCTCTTCACTAGATTAGCGATTCTCACAGGGAAGAGTAAAATTCTCCAGCAGTTGTTCTTTGAAATGTTATGTTTGATATTACAAATTTTCTTTTATTGGAAGGCCCTATTGCTTTTGTTATTCAAACTCTTAGAAGCAAATATCCAAAAAATCCTAAGAAAGACAGGAGAGGAAGAAAGGACTAGAAATAGTTAAGTCTTTAAATGAAGGAGGAAACTAGGTTTCACAAAAGGCCTACTGACTGACATGCCTACCTATAGAGCATTTCCACATACTTCATCTAATTTTAAACTCAAAACAGCTCTGTGAACAAAGCATTATTATGGATGAGGAAAACAGGACTCTGATGACTAAATGGGACCATTTTCTTTGTGAAAGGGAGAGAACTGAGGGGAAAAAGGAAAAAAGGTATAGCACAACATAGGTTAGACTCCTGCTTTCAAGTGTCTATTCTCCTCTGAATCCCTCCCTACCTTTCCATGGACATTATGGATTTCACAGTAGGATCTTCTATATGTTCTCCCCTAATCCTGAAGAACTTCCATACTCAGTCCAGACTATATGCTCAAATTATTTTGAAAAAGTGGGTGAAAAGAAGGTAATTTGCAATTAATTTCTATCTCTGAAAGGAGGAACTGAGGTATTTAAAATGAATTACATATTACAAGTTAAAACAAGCCTCCTTTTGACAAACTATTAATATATTAAATGCAACTTTCTTTACTAAAACCATCTGTGAGGCCTTAATGCTGTTCTTCTAGAATATTTTCAATGACACTTTTTCAAACAAAAAATTTCAGAGAAATTTTTCTACAACTCTAGTTTGCCACTGTGCACTTTTATGACCCTGAACAAATTAACCTCTATGCCTCAGTTTTATTTGTAAATGGGACTAGTACCTAAACATTTTCACATTACCTGTAACAACTTGTGAAAAAAGCTTTTCTAAGCTACAATAACTTTTAAAAATTCAATCAACTATATTAGAAAATTATTTTTCTATTCTCTATAGAAAATGAGTAGAAACTACATGAAATTAAATGCAGATCAAAATATGAAAAAGTGTGACTATTACTAATGTCAGGCAGTTAATAAACAAGAATACTTCGATGTCATCTTCTTTCCTGAATTTTGTGATAAACAGGTATTTGTCACCATTAAATTTTTAAAAATTTGTTGTGATTTGGCTTTTCATTCTAAGTAAATAAGTAAATATTATTCACTTCCATACTTAAATGAAAACACATAAAATACCTGACATTGTTTCATTACATGGCAGTAACTTCTTAGGGATAATTTATGGTGGGGGGGGAGTACTGATATTTTCATTTCAAGCACATATACAAAAGACCAGCATGCAATTCACCCTGAAGAATCTTCAGGGCACAACAGTTTGTTCATTCATTAAGTCCAAGCCTAGTGCCATCTTCACTGGGCACTTGAATTAGTGAGGAAAGAATCCAAAGAAGCTAAGACGTAGTAGAGGAAACAACTCTTAAAGTGACAGTATCATGTTCGAAGTCTGAGAGGTACACAGTGAGAAGCATTTAGGATTGGGAAGACACGTCTGTCGGAAATCCTGGGAGAAAATATCCTTTTAACTACAAGTTTGAGAAGTGAACAAAGAGGAAAGGTTTTTCCAGGCAGAAAGAAAAGGTAATTGAGTTTGTGAAACTAAATAAAATGAAAACTACAAAGTGAAATCAAAATTCCATTCTATAATTTATTAGTCGTTAGAATAAACCACATTTTGCTTCAAAATGGGTAAATGGCTCCCTCGAAAATATAAAATAGCTCAAAAAGCTTCAGGAATGGATTTAATACTTCTGAATATAATTCAAATGTCCTTAAAACTTTGTCAAATATTGCCTACATAGCAAAAACTGAGTTTAATCAAGGAAATCGAACAGATGACCCCTAACACTCTTACAAAATAAAGCAAACGGCAATAGCCAAAACAAACCAAAAAAAGGCCAAGACCAAAACCAACAGAAGAGTATTTACAAATGTTAACATTATTCTAATTCTCAAAAGGTAAATTTAATTCCAAAACCACTGTTAGGAATCGTCCTACTGCTATGTATTAGGAAATAAATCTAAAGCACTTCATCGGAGTTGTTGGTAGGACTCCACCGCTTCCGAGAATGTACAACTCCCTTGTTGTTTTTTTAACCCTCCTCTCGTCCTGGCATCCGCGGGACCCCGAGCCAAAAACAAACAAACAAAAACGCCCCCAAAACCCTGAGTATTGCCTTGCTGTCAATGCTCCTTCTAAAAAAGGACTCTAGCTGAAAACTCCCCTAAGAACGAACTCTAAGAGAGTATAAAGTGCAGAGCGAAGAGTGAAATACCGTAGACAGCACACAGCGTTTAAAGCTACAAAAACCTGGCTGTCGCCGGGATTCTTATTTGTTTTGTTTTAATCTGCCTGCAGCAGCAGCATAGGTTAAAAGGCGGAGACTGGAATCGCCTGCCAAGCTGCCTCTTTGGGTCACCCAGAACAGCGCCTCCCGGCTCACGCCAAGTCCATCCCCCACCCTCTTTCGCCATTCATCGCGCTCCCCTCCCTTCCCCCCATCATGTGACCGCAGCCTGGACTCCGGGCTTGTTTTTCCCCTCGGCTCAGCCCCACCGCGCAGGCGCCTCGGAGCCCATTCATTCGAACTGCGTAACAATGAGCCCCGGGGCCCAGCGGCTCCGCGAGCTTCCCAGCTCGGCCCGAGCCCCTTTCAGCCCACAAGGAGGCGGTGCCTCACCGGGGTCCCCCACCCCCAGCCGGCCCCCCATACCCCGCCAACCTCCGACCCTCCGCCCACATGCGGAGAGTTGAAGTCAAACTTTCCTAGGCAGCCCCGGCGCCGCGTCGGCCCTTTCCCCCGCCCCGGCCCGCCCCAACTCCACACCCGGCCCGGCCACCCACCGCGCAACCTGGCCCGGCGCCTTGTGCTCGTCCTGTCTTTTCCCAGCCCTCGCCCCGAGACCCCCTTGCGCCGCCGCCGCAGCGAAGTTCAGGTGAGCTCGCGGGAGGCGCCGGTCCCGTGGGTTCGTCGCTGGCAGTAGTCGGGCAGTTAACTGCCCCCACCCGGAGAGCAGAGCTGCGATGAGGAGGAACGCGGACCCGAGCTCGCCCGGCGGCGCGATCCCCCGGGCTCCTGCCCCTCCCTTCCCCACCCCCACCCGAACTGAAAGACAACAAACCTGTCGCGGAGTGCCGGCAGCCCAGGCACGGGCCGCCCCGGCCGCGACAACACCACCAACAGCTCGCGTACCCCCTCTCCGACTGCCGCCGGCCTCCCCTGCGCGCGTTACCGCTCTCGCCGCCGCTCTTACTCCTCAACCGAAACTTTCCTACTTACCAAACCCGTCGCCATTACCAAGTCTTTCAAGCTTCGTCTTCCCCCTCCCCTCAACCCCCTAGGGGTTGAGCCTCCGCCCAGCTCTTTCGCCCTCTTATTGGTTTGCGGATCTGCCATTCGGTCCTACCCCATTCCCATTGGACGATGCCATGGTCCGTCTCAGAGGGGCGGGCATGTGTTGACTTTTGTGTTGTGTTTACTGGCGAAGACGGCGCGTCAATCATTAGAGTAAGTGCTTTGGATTGGACCAGCGCCGAGACTTCGGGGACCCGAGCCAAACTTTGCCCCCGAAATGGATTGTGGGTTCGTAGTCTCAGCGTTGCTCCTTAGCTCTGGGAAATTGCAGGCCGAGGAACCGGTTGGACTACATATCCCAGCAGTACGTTCACAGTGCAGCCTTGATAGTAAACAAGAGTCATAGGGACACGTGTATCAGCTCGTTTGTTTTGGTGCCTGGGACAAAAGGGAGGGGGCGGAGGAAGCGAGTGTTTTAAAGCTTGGGCCTCTTCTCTTCCTCTGATCCTCTGCTAACACTTAGAGCGGCCCACGGCTCTCGAAGCACCCATTCCGGGCCATAAACAGCCAGAGTCGCTCGCCGCTCAAAGTTTGGCAGGAGGCCAAGGTATTGTTTTAGTTCGAGGGGAAGGAGATGACCGCACAAGCGGAAGCAGTGTAGGCTTGCAAGGGACTTGGTCACCCACAAATCATGGTCCCAGGCACGATGGGGACGAGAGTGATGCTAGGCTTGTTGCCGAAACCGCAAGGGGGTTGCGATCTAGGTCCAGTTCTTCGTGGCACAGGTCCAATTATTGAGACAAGGTGAATTGGCAAGGAAGAAAGGAATTTTCAACATGATGTCTCGTCGGGAGAGAGCGTGGGCTTTTAAAGGAGAGGCCACGTTCCTTGCGGCAGGTCACGGTGTAACTAACAAGGGGCTAAGTGCTCTGGGGCAGGTCTTGTGCAGTGGGGGCGGGTCCTGGGGGATGGTGATTCTTGGCGTCAGAAATCTTGCTCTAGGGCCTTCGGAATCTCAACACCTTTGTCTTGCAGAAAATCCACCATTTCTGCGAAACAACTCAAAAAGTTCAAGTAGTTAGTAAACGGCGGAGATTATTTTAAAAAACATTTAGGGGTTCCTGGTTACAGGCTTCACCCGCAGTAGGAAGACCGAGAATTCCTTTATCCTCTGCCTTGCCTCACCACCCCAGGACAGCAAATTGAGATTTCTTTGTCAACTCTATTCAGTTCACCCAAGCTTTGTTGAACGCCAGCTGAGTGCCTGGCACTGTGGGGCTTGGGGATGGACTATGAGAGAGCAGCTCAAGGTCTGGAGAATTTACAAAGCTTGGTGGGGGGAAGAGGGGAAGGACGATTACTTTAAAATTGAGGCAAGTCAGAGCGGTTTTCCATATTGACTACTTTGCTTGTTGGTTAACGTAATACAGAGGGGCATAATGTATGACCTAAACTGATTTACTTCGTGAATCACTATCTGTACATTTCACTGGTGAATGAATTTTGTTAACCATTTTTTCCCCTCCAGACAGCTTCGCATAGATGAAAGAAAGAAAACTGTCTTTACACTTCGTTTCCACTAGGGGTTCCTCCTTAAATTATTAATGCTAATGCTCTGACTCACCAAAGAATGAAGGCTTCTCTGCTTTATAGTTACCTTCACTTTAAACATGGCTGTCCGTCAGAGTCGGGTGGGCGTCATTAAGCCTTTTTTTCCTTTGAACCTTTAGCGTTTATCATTTAAAGCTATGCTGTAGGTTTTATATCTTAAGATTACTAAATGTATGCTTAAAATGAAGATGAGGAAAGCCTACATTAGTAAGAAATCCATAAAAGTAAACTTTTGGAAAAAACCTGAAATCATAGCTAGTTATTTCTTTAAAACCTCCTACATTTCTTGAATTTTTAAATGTACCTGAAAAGACACATAACAAATCAAAAAATCTCAAACAACCTCCCATACGTTGAAACAAGTTTAAAAATTCCTTTAAGGGTTCCCCATTTGAATCCTTGAAGTGAAATTATTTACAAAGTAGTCTTCCCTACCACGTGATCAAGGATTTACTTCCTGTGTTTCACAAATAGTAATAAAACACTTTATGTTTTCTTAAAATAATTTCGGGGGGAGCCAACAAAGTGCTTAATTTTTTTTCCTGAGGAAAAAGGACAGGATTTGAATTTATCATTTTTCAGTGGTGAATAGAATGACTCAAACAGAATGTCTGTGTCTCTGCTACTTTGTGTATGCTTGTGTATTTTTTTCTTTTATTTATTTTTTACCTTGGAAGCTCATTGTGTCCCAGAATTGAATATATAAACTCTAACATTTAATTTCTTCACAAAAAGAAAAATAAATCAGTGAAGTTCTCCTAATCATTTAAAATTAAGATCTGAGATATTTATGTCCAGCTGCTAGGAAATTAGGCAGCTTTTCTCTCAAAAAAAAAAAAAGCTCTCAAGAGTTTGAGACACCTATTTTTCCACTCTTCAATACACAAACTGTGAGATCTGCTTTGGGCTGGAACTTATTTTAAAAAGTAAAACTATTTGAAAGTTATTACCAAAAGCCTTGGTGGCAATATTTTTTATTGGTGGACTCCAGAATGGGAAAAATAAATTCAACTTCAGATCCAGATATTGTACATTATAAAAAATAATTTATCCTTTAATAACACTGTAAAGCCTTTTCCATTCATTCATTCAAAAACATTTAGTTTTGTTTGTTGACCATTGTGCTAATCAACGAGAAGACAAAGATATAAAAGATGTTTTGCATACTTTATCTCATTTTTGTCCAAGTCTTTAAGTATGAGTTAAAATTCGGATAGTTTAGTCACAACTGATTAAATTACTCGTAGTATAATTCTCTACACTTTTAAGTGGACAATTAGTTCTGTCTTCTGGCTTCCATGGGGAGCTAAATGACCACCTTACTACCTTATTTGTATTTAACAGGTACATCATCATTGAGTGACCAACAAAACCAGCTAACTTATTAGCCAGAACAAAGATCAAAGTACAAAACTAGTAAGATCTTGGAAACTTTTACATATGTAAATTATACTCTTGAACTAAAACAGATATAATTACAGAATTTTTGTCTGTCCTTCAAATGTTTCCATGATAAAACTGACATTAGAAATTCTGTTTCTTTAACACCTTCTCTTGGTTAGTACAGACACAATATCTATACACATATACACACATAAAATCTATACCAAAAATATCTTAAATCAAAATGTCTTTTCAGTAGTTTATGTAATTATGTTATCTTAAACATCAAATCCTAATTTGTTAGAGATAGTAAAAACAAAACACCTAAATAAATCCTGTTTAGAGGTGAAATTAAACAATGTTTCCCTTGATTCCACCATACCTGGCACACTAATGACTGTTTTGCTGGACTAAGAAATAAGAAATAGTTCAAGCATATGTCATTGCTTGAATATTGAGAATACTGCCTTTAGAATTGTCAAAAGGTAAACAAATGAAATCACACAAAGTCCTAACATTAGGAAATGGAGCACATGTGTATGGTCTAAAATAGGAAGTACCCAAACTTTTCAGATAGTATCTTTCTTGGTTATTTAAACACTCACAAATATCCTTCCATATATCTTACTATACTTTAAAATGAGTTAATTTTATAATTAGTTCAAAGTACTCAGGTAAACTCAAGGTGTAATGAAATCCCTGGAAGCTAGTGAGTCCCATTTTAGAAGTATAATGTGTTCTTGTTCTTGTACTTCTTGATGCAACTAAAAGTTTAGATTATGCTCAGATGGCCAGAAAACAAGACCTTTCTTCAGTGGCTGATATGTTAGTGTCTTAATACTACAACCATTAGGAAAAAGACTCAACAAAAAAGGGAAGAATCGAGAATGATTGTTGGGTTTCTGGCTTGGGTAACTGCAGTGTGCTGGGAGGTATGTTGATGTTATCGACTGACATAGGGCACGTTGGAAAGAACAGATTAAGGGACTGGGAGGAGGGGAAAAGAACAGGTTCCACCTTAGATGATAAGCATGCTGTGCAGGCAAGAAATTCAAGTACCTGGGTCCTGTAGGCAGCTGAATATATTCAACTGGAGTTTTGGAGATCCAAGTCTAGAGAAATAAACTTGGGTATCCTCAGGACATAGAGAGGTTGGCCCTTTTTTGGTGTTAATTATCAAAAAGTTTTTGTCAAGTTGTCCAATTTGGTATGAATGAAAATGTGAGTAGAGAAGGCAACAAATAATTCTACTTCATCTTACTTCCAATTTATAAAATTAAGTTCAAATGACTGTTTTCATGTCTTTGACTGTAAGTTTTCTAGAATAATTCCTGTTATCTGAACTATTTAACATGATCTCCTAGAAAACTTACTAGAAAATAGAAAAATACTATTTTCCACTCTTGTCTATTTAGTGTCCTGGGCCCTTCTCTATGCATTTTCTTTTAGTTGCTAAAGTACCTCACTTTGAGGACAATAAAGACTGATAAAGAGCACTTAAAATTATAGGAATAGTATGTGCTTAGCTTTTATCACACTGTGCTAAACTTAATATTTTTGCTTATATTTGCCTCCCCCAACATTTACATCCTTTCCTCCTCATCAGTCACCATATCTTACGAATCTTTTTGTCTGGTCCATAATAATCCATAAATATATTCTTGCTCAACAAATGAGTGAAAAGTTAGGGGGAAATAAGCAGCATGAATTTTCTAATATACACTATACTACAATGCTATATGCCACATGCTGTTTTCAACATTCCCTTTGTTAAATAGCTTCCATGTGCTTTAAGTGTCCCTTCCTCTATTTGGTCATTCTTATTATTTGAGAACAGGTCTCATTTTCTAGCTGTGTTATATGATAAGTACCATCATTCACTTTTGTCTCCCTCACAATGCCAATCACTCAAAAGCAAACAAAATATCTAATTAATACACTTCAACTCCTTCCAGTTCTATAGCATACAATATATTATAGTAATAAAAATGTCGAGGACATTTAATTTTTAAGTTCAGCTTTAAAGAGCAATTATTAGGGTAAAAAAGATTCACCAAAGATGTCTTTCCTAAAATATTTGGCTTTTTAAAAATATCATGTGTATACATTTCAAGAATATGTTCATTATATAAAGAGAAGCACAGTTAAATATTACATATCGGCTTTGGCCTAAAACAGGCAGTGAAGTTGCAGGGATACACAATTTATTCTCTCGTTCTTCAGCAGGATGTAGGTAGGTTTCCAATTAGGACCAAGATTTTAGAAAAACAGCAATTAGACACAACTTTATTCAAGATTTTGACTTGTCGTTTTTTCTGCTCATAAACTCATTCAAGAGTTCTACTGCATAAATTTTTTTTCAAGTTAAATAGAAAATATTTAGGATTATGCATCTGGGTTGTTAGTCAAGAGCTAAGGCTGCTTTTGTCATTTCAGATCTGTTTCCAACTCACATTTAAACTCCCTTCTGCCTGAAAAAAGTTTTCTGTTGTTCTAGGTGAGATTAAAAACTGCATTTACATGCTATAATGAATCAGTTACAATTGGTGCTAACAAAACATTATTTCATGTATATACATTTTTCAGTAGTGTTTGGGAAAATGGCAAGACTCAGGTTATAGTTAAATCAAGATGAAGAAAACCACCTCCCTGACAGGTGGTGTTGCATTTTTATGTGTAGACAATACTTCCATATCATATATCACCACATCTTGGCATATATAGATGATATATGTTTCTTTAGGATTTACTATCCAATTTTAGATTTGTAGATTTAAGGCACAAAAATGTAGCAAAAGACCCATATCTGTTGGTCAAATAAAAAGAAATTTCCCTCTCAAAATACCCCACTCTCTGCAAGGGAAACTTCATACAAATTTCTCTGTATACTAGGCTCATTAACATTACTTGAAAAATATATGAGGCCAAAAATTGAATGAGGAATCTAAGAGATTTCAGTTCTTTGTGAGTTCTGCCATCAACTCGCAAAGTAAATGACTTTGATGAAGTCACTGATTGTCTTTTAGTACACAAATTGTAGTGATTTAAGCTGTCATAATTATTGTGGGGCACACAAGTCCTCTGCAAATAACTGGTGTACTTTACTGCTTATGTTTCCGTAATTCATTGTACTTACAAGGTGTGTTTTTATACCTGTGAAGATGAACAACTATTAATATATAGTTTCAGTTGCTTAACCAGTTTTGCTGCCTTTAGAAGTATTCCGGAACAGGTAAGGGTGTCAAAAGTATTCCGGAACAGGTAAGGGTGTCTGAACTCTTACTCCAATTTCTTCCTTTTTGTCAAAACTCTTTCTGATATTCAACATCAGGCTGTACCTCATACTACTTTTCATTTTAGAAGCCAGCCTTCCTTCTAACTCTACTTCTCCCTTGGGTATTAGCATTTTATTTAGATATTAGAATCCCCTCTTCAGCAATTTAATAAAGCCTTGGCTTAAGCCAGATGTGTTACTTACTCCTCTATGTTTACACATTATTAATTTTCTTTAAGAATGACAAAGGTCATCTAATCCTTGTTGTAACATTTCTTTACAAAGTTAGGAAAAATTATATTGGTATTTTTAAAGATGCTTTGGAAAAGAACACAGCACTTTTTTTAATCTTATACTTTTCAATAAAATCCAAAGTCTCTTGCTTTATGCCCTGTTTCACTTTAAAATAAGCTGCTAGCCTATAATAGTTACCTAAATGCATTGACCCAAGTTGTGTCACGGTAGTGTATATATAAAAATATATGCTCTAGGCCCTAGTTCATACTGATATGCAGGAAAGACATACATATACCTTTTTATATAAAACAAGGGGAAGCACCTTTCTTCTCTGGGAAGAATTCCTAACCCTTTCCTTGGCCACATATAATGCATTAGCAGGTTCCATCCTTGAATGAAACATCAACAGAGAATTCCCATATAGTAAGGACTCTTGGTTTGTGATTAAATAATGACATCCACAAGTCAAACTTGAGCTGTTTTAATTAGATAAGTTTACATATAAAGTCCCTAGTTAGCCAGATTTATTTGGTTATTCTAAATGGCTAAATTGACCTGTAACGTTACTACAATTATTTCTCTCATACATGACCAATACTTAAAAAATTTTAAAACAAACCTACTGTTACACAGAACTGTACTTTCTTATTATGTTATGCCTTGGGGGTTAGCTTCCACATGCCATATCTCTATCATGCTGTTCAATGCATTATGCACTACGCGAATCACATTAAAGAAATAAGCAAAAAAGTATTAAAAACAATAATTCATATATTTTATTATAAAGGTGTGCTTTATTATAAGGAAAATTTAAATATAACCAACAATACCGAAAATAATGTAACTGGCATTTATAGCCTTGGTCAAAGTTCTTTATTAAACAGGCATTTGTTTGCTGTTCCATGAACAGTTAACAATCAGCTTATGCAACAAAATAGACAACTCGAAAAAATGAATAAGAATACAGAATAATGAACCAGAAATTTGGGATGCTTTTGTGTTTTTTCTTATTTAACAGACATGGGTTTTAAAATAAAATCTGAAATAGAAAAGTCATCTTCATGTTGAGTTCTCTTTTCCTACAAGGTTTTGCAAAAAAAACAGTATTCTAAAAGGTGGCTGAAGTTATACTTTACATACTTTTTTTAAACTTCTTATATATACATTATCCAATTAACATTCTAACATTTTTATATATAAGTGGGACCATAAACATTCTGTAATAAGACTAGACACAAATAATGTTACCCATGTATGTATATATTTTTTTGAAACATGTTTCCCAAAACGAAATTGCTCATTTAAAAGCAAACGACTGGTTAGAATTAATGTCTCCAGACACTGGGTCACGGGGCCTAGAAATCAGGTAAGAGTATATTGCTTTGGTTGAATATAATTAAATTCACTTTAAGTGGCAGCATACTAAGTCTATCAATGAACATCTAGTAAGTTTGTGTTCATTCTGTACTTTTAACTATGAGTCTACATTAAAGTAGTAATGGCAAGGCCTAATGGTCAAGGTGGTATAGGCAGAAATTCCTTTCATATTTTTTGGTTTTGCATATAAAAACTTTATTTCTACCACCTTAAAGGAAGTTTTTAAGAATAAGAGGGACAAAAACAGAAAATAAACCTCACTGCTTGCTGATCAATGACATTGCGGGTTGGCAACCATTACAAGAAGAACAGAAACCATGGGAGTAGACATCTGTGAAGAACAAAGAAATACCCCGGGGGTGTGCTGATAAGGATCCCCAAAAGTTTCTGGTATAAAGAGGAATTTTTAAAAGTATTTATAAGATCTTAGGCCAGGAAGACAAAAAATGTCAGATTTAACAAGTTTAGACAGCTTTTTAAAAAACTTTGTGACATTAAATATCAAGATCAACTTTTTAAAAATAAAGAATATAGAGAACTGCAAAATGAAAAATGGAAGCAAGTATATGTCTGATGAAGAAAAAATGCATTAATGATTTCTTATCTAAAAGACTTTTTCCCCTATTATCATAATGACTAAATTGCCTGTCTTTAAAACCACTGGAATATGTAGGTTACTGACATTATGCCAAAGATGTCAAAATGTATTTTATTGCAAAAATATAAAAAGTTTTAAAATTGCATATGATGTTTTATACCATTTCACCAACAGACCAAGGCCAGTACATAACTTTATCAAGCCAGAAAACTTTAAAACAAAAATGATTAAAATTTTACTATGTATAATGAGTTATAAAAAGAATGTGATGCCATGCTGTGTAGCATGATTCATTGCCAAGTGCCCTCTTACATGGGGGTAGTCACTAATATATCAATCTGAGTAAGTCAAACACATATAGCCTATGATAACATCCTTTAATTATCTTCTTAAACACGGATACTTTCAATATATTACAATCATCTGAATAAACCTTTCAGTCAAATACTTTTATGGAGTAGAAAGTCATTTTATCAGTATGCTGATATTTTTATGAACTACTCTTTAGAAAGTGACATTAAAGCCTATTGACTATTAAATCACTACTGTTTATTGATACATTTTAAAGGTAAAAAAAGGAAAAAATCTGAAATCACAGAAAATGCTTGGCATCTACACAAACACATTCTCAGTGGACTAACCACTACTGTGTAATTTTGTCACTATAGGTCTTGTTCCATACTTTTGCTTCATGCAGTGGGTTCAACAATATCCATGTTTGTTCCAAACAGGGCAACTAATTGTTCTTCATAGGTGGCGATATTCCTTTTCATAATTTCCATGCAAGGTCCCAAAAGCCTTTCAAATGCTTGCACATCCATGGCTAAGAAAAAGGAGGAATAAAAGAAAAATAATGTTCTTTGCAAATCTGCAGAGTTTCTAAGTCATTTAGGATACCCCTTCCATATATTTCAATAATGCAATGGTATTTTTAGGTAAATATTGCAAAAATATAAGAAAAAGCATAAAGATAAAAATGTTCTACTTCAAAATGGAAGCAGCCAGGGACTTCTTGGGCCACACTTTCTGCAATATGATGGGCAATGATAAGTTGGTGGGAGGTTCTTGGTCTAAGCTGAGAAAAGAATGAGGAATTATCATAGAAAGGCCTTGGAATATTTAAAAATAAATTTTGATGTCTCCAGCTTAGTAATACGAACACCTCAAAGGTGGCAAGGGAGTTTTCTAACCTGTCTTCCCTTCTCAGAGTTTACAATGCCATGTGTGAAGGCCAAATCTTACCTTTTCGAATTTTTACTCTTTTATACTCTTGTCTGTGCAATTCAAAATGGCAGCCAACATAATGCTTTTGTCAACTTCTGTAAGTACTTGCTTATATCACTTTGCTTGCCTGTGTCATGCATTTTAAAACTGAATTTATAATAAATACACAGATTGAAAATATGATGTTCTCTACCATAAAAATACAAATTAAAATACAACTTTTTGCCTTTCACATTTGCAAAGGTAAAAAAAGGCAATGTTTACAAGAATAACGTGAATGGGCATTATTGCTAGTAGCATGTGAACAGGTACAAATAAATATGACCTAGCAGTATATATCAAAAGTCATTTTTTAAAAAATATTTCTGAAAACCACTGCTAAGGAAAAGTTTTATATATAGAAAAGCCTTCTAGGTACAAAAAATGCTCCCCCAAAAAAGTTGGAGCCAAAACCCTCAAATATTTACCAGTGCGGAATGACTAAATAATTTGTCATGTGTATATTTACCTAATAAAGTGTGAAAATTTGAGATAATAAAATAAGCAAATTTCTAAGCTACAATGAATTTCAAAAGCTGATTACAAAATTGTTTAACACAGAAAACCCATGTAAATAAAAAAAAGACAAGAAGGAATTATAATAGTGGGAATCACTGAGTGGTGGTGGTGTGGGTGACTCTTATTTTTCCTACATTTTCTGTATTTCTCGGATTTTCTTTAATGTGAATATAATTATTACAGAAAAAGATTAAAAGAATTTCACTCACATCACCTTTATTCTTACTAATAGCTCCACTCAGGGAAACTACCTGTCAGTTTCTAATTATCTTCTCTTTCATTCAAGTATAACAGTTGGTTAATATTATACTTGTTTAAAACCTTTTAAAAAGTGACTACTCTAAGAAATTAGTTCTGAAGATCCCTGCAAATCTTAAACAACACTGAAATTAAGTTTACCCTATTGAATTGTGGATAAAGAGCACAGAGAAGCTAATTACTGTGGAATCAATTTTCTTAAAGAAAATATCATCTGTATTGCTATCTCCTGAATTATAATTTTCATTGTTAAAGTGATTTCTTAGATATAAAATCTCAGATACATGTAGATGTCTTAGCTGAAGATGGCATTTTTGCTAAGCTACTCTGGTAGAAGAAAGTAATAAACAGCTGAACAGCAAAGAACATAGGATTATGCCTGAACCTTTGTGTTCTGCTGCTGAGATGAGTAAGGATTCTCACAGACATTCCAACTTTTCCTGCAGCCCTTAATAATGAACTTTATAAAAAAAGTATTTTAGCCTTCTCTTTCAAGGAACATGGCACACGTTTATTAGACATTAGATATAAAAAACTTGGTGCTTAAAATTCTTATTTTAATGACTAAAATGTCATACGTATACAAAAGAACAAAATATATTTGTTTGTAAAAATTTTCAAAGAAAAGAATGGCTTACACAAATTGGTTTTACAATGCAATGAGAGTTCTAACCTTGTACATGGGGATCACAAAACTTATGAACCCAGTAAAATGATCTGTATAACATGAACGCATAAAATGCAGACATAACAATTTCAAACAGAGGAAGCACGTACATTATTATGATCCCTACCTAAACATTTGACGGTCCCAATGGCATGTGCAGAAGCTGCTCGAGGTTTGTTAGTTACCAGGGCAAGCTCTCCAAAGTACTGTCCCCGCGAACATCGAGCAATTTCTACTGCACCATTCTCTTCCACTTCTGATATACCCTGACAAGGTAATTGAAAATATTAAATTTTCTGAGCTTATGAAAAGTAAAAGTTAACCTTAGTGTAATGTAAACATCAAAAATCTATTATGTTCCTTGATGATATTATGGGGTCTTTTAGAACTTAAGAATGCTTACCTTTCTTTTCATAGTAATTTTCACTTCTCCAGATTCTACAATGAAAAAAGAATCAGCCGAATCTCCCTATTAGAATAAAACAACAAAAATAGAGGGTGAAAATGCAAATGTATCTGCTAACGATCCTGTTGCCCATCATACCCCTGAAATCAGTCCAACTCTAATGTATAGATATTTGCCTGAAAAGTGAAACCCCAGAGGAACAGGCTATCTCAACTCATAAATTGAGAGGTTATGACTGCCAATTATATAGTAATGGTTTCATTTGTAAAAAGTATTTGAAATACACCCTCTACCACAGCATTTCTTCTAAAAGCCAAGAAAATGTGGCAGATAGCACTGGGGTGAGAAATTCACTCAGGATAACAGCATACATGGTAAGAAATGGCAACACTGCTGTGTATCCCAGCAGCATCCCCTCAGTCGGCAGGAGTAGGTCTGCTGATCCTGTGCTCCTCAGGAAGTGCTAGAATATATACCTGTGTCCTCCTAACAGAATGAGCCATTGGTGTGGTGAGCCAAGATAAACCCACAGACTGGCCAAGAGCAGAAAGCACCCAGATGCAGTAGAAAGCAGATGTGGGCCTTTATTTTTACTATAAGTAGTTAAAGACCAAACTATGAAGTGCCAGTCTATTGATAATCCATCTCAAGCCTCTAAAAAGACTTCTATAAGAAAAAGGTTGCCATTTCTAACCCCATGCCCATTTTTTCTCATTTTCAAATTAACTCTGCCTTCATTTCAAAGGCAGAGTTCTGAATTGAACAGTACACCATGGAAGATAATAACACAGACACTGACTCCACTGACTCTTCTGAGCCTCTCAAAGTGATTCTAGGGAAACTTAAGTATTTTAAAACTTTTTAGTACAAATCCAAAAAGACTTTTATTTTATTTTTTTATTTGATTCTGTGGGTGAATTTACAAAACAAATTAGTATTAGACTACATCACAAAAATATGGAATTTAGATTTGTATAATACAGGCATCCTCAAATTACGGCCCGCGGGCCACATGTGGGTGTTTTTGCCCGTTTGTTTTTTTACTTCAAAATAAGATATGTGCAGTGTGCATAGGAATTTGTTCATAGTTTTTTTTAAACTATAGTCCGGCCCTCCAATGGTCTGAGGAACAGTGAACTGGCCCCCTGTTTAAAAAGTCTGAGGACCCCTGGATATATAGCGCAGACATATATGTTTATAAATGCTTACAAGACA
>CAUYPO010017903.1:0-22560 GCA_963574435.1 Cheirogaleus major | reverse complement strand
AGTCTCACTCTGTTGCCTGGGCTAGAGTGCCGTGGTGTCAGCCTAGCTCACAGCAACCTCAAACTCCTGGGCTCAAGCCATCCTCCTGCCTCAGCCTCCCAGGTAGCTGGGAATACAGGCATGTGCCACCGTGCCTGGCTAATTTTTTCTATTTTTAGTTGTTTTGACTAATTTCTTTCTATTTGTAGTAGAGACCGGGTCTCACTCTTGCTCAGGCTGGTCTCGAACTCCTGAGCTCAAGCAATCCTCCCGCCTCAGCCTCCCAGAGTGCTAGGATTACAGTCGTGAGCCACCGTGCCTGGCCGACTGTTATTTTTCTTAACATGTCTTGTAGATATAGTTGTCTCTTTAAACAATGTGTGTATATTTCTTTAATAAAAATAAAACTAATTTTTAAAAGATATTCCTCCTCCAAATCAGTCTATGAATTGCAGTTGTCTTCTAAACCTTCTGCTCTCATAGAAGCCATGGAACAGGTTTGACCTATGTGAGAGCTCATTGCCTTTGAGAATAGGGCTGTGGCATTTTTTTTTCATTATACACTGCTTTCACATTAATTAGTGTTCCTGCCAACAAAAAAGGATTAAAAGATGTTCAACCTTAATAGCAGTGGGAGAAATAAATGCAAACTAAATAATGGGTTGGAATAGGAGATAGAACAGTGTAGTGGTTAAAAGCATGGGCATTGGAACCATACTGGAGTAGAACCATTCGAATACACTGCCTCTATTCACATACAAGCTCTATTGCTTGCTAGCTGTGTGACCTTGGGCGAGTCACTTAACTTCTCTTAGTTTCAGTTTCTACACCTGTAAAAAGGAATATAACAGTATTTGCCTCCTATGGTTGTTCTGAGGATACGAGTTAATACATATGAAGTGCTCAGAACAAAGAAAGTACTTTGCAGAGTAATTTTGCAAAATCTATCAAATTTAAAAATGCTTATATCCCATGGCTCAGTTCCTAAATATTTCCCTAGCAAAAGTCTCGGGAACGGGCACAGAGAAACATGTATAAGAGCATTTTCTCCAATACTCTTCGTGATAGCAAAATATAAAATGTAAAAGTGGAAACATTCTAATTATCCCCCAGTTGGTGAATGGGATATATAAGCTGTGATTTAGTTATACAGTGGAATGCTACATAGCTGTTAAAATGAGTGAAGTGGAGCAACTACTAGACAAACATTAAGCAGCATGAAAAAGTTTTTAAAAAAATATTGTACCAAAAAATAAGTCACAGGCCGGGCGCGGTGGCTCACGCCTGTAATCCTAGCACTCTGGGAGGCTGAGGCGGGAGGATCACTCAAGGTCAGGAGTTCAAGACCAGCCTGAGCAAGAGTGAGACCCCGTCTCTACTAAAAATAGAAAGAAATTAGCTGGACAACTAAAAATATATAGAAAAAATTAGCTGGGCATGGTGGTACATGCCTGTAGTCCCAGCTACTCGGGAGACTGAGGCAGAAGGATTGCTCGAGCCCAGGAGTTTGAGGTTGCTGTGAGTGAGGCTGATGCCACGGCACTCTAGCGCATGCAACAGAGTGAGACTCTGTCTCAAAAAAAAAAAAAAAGGCACAAAAGTGCAAACATGGTATTTGGAGATTTTAAAAACTGTAAGAATACATGAAATAATATATTGTTTATATTTATACATAATAAAAGTACAAAAATATGCACAAAAATGACACACGGGAACCGCAAGACAGTGGTTACCCAAGGAGAAATACAGATGAAGAAGTCACAGAGCATAGGGTTTTGCTGTATTTATAATATGTTATTACTCAGAGACAGAAAAAGAGAGCTGAAGTAAATGAGGCAAAATGGTAACATCCAGTTAATTGTGTGGTGTGATTATGGGTGGCTATTTTATCATTTTCTGTACTTTTCTATATATTTGAAATATAATGAATTCATAAATTGAACATCTATAAAATACAGATCTTAAACTAGAAAGCATTATACAAATGTTAGGCTATTATCATTATTCATATGAATACTACCATTATTCAGGCAATATATGAACATGCGCTGAAAAGATAATGCTTAAGTTGGGGAACAGTCAAGGTGTAATGCCAGCAGACAGTCCTAACATTCTAAATTCCTATTAGGTGTTTCTTTGGTCACACATGGATAATGAAAGGTGATTAACAAAAAGTAAAATGGTCCCAGCCTGGAAAAACACACCTAATGCTGGAAGTAGCAACAAAGAAAACTTGAAGAAGACCAAATGAACACCAATACAATTTCCTATCCTTAAAATCTGGCTCGGTTCTTCCCTCCTCTGTGAGCCCTTCCTTGACCACCCTCCATCCCAGTCAGAACCTGCCTTCCCTGGTTCCCACAGCATTTCATCACAAACAGTGTTCTCATTAGCTTTCTGTGAATTTGCCTCTCTCACTGAACTGTGAGATTGAGAGCAGAGATCTCTGTTTCACCTCTTATATTTCCTACTGGGAATATCCTTTCTGACATGCACTTCAAACTTCAGGTTCAGAAGGCCTTTCCTGATTCTCCCAATTTGTGTTAATCTTCCTCCTTTTTGCCTCCATCGTACCCCAAGCCAATTTCTGCTACAATGTGCCACACTGTTTTACTATCGCCTCATATTTATCTGACTCTCCATAGAGACTGCGAGCTCCATGGGGTCAGGGATTTTGTATCCCCAGTGTTCAGCAAAGGGACAGGCCTATAGAGGGGTCTCAATAATTGCATATTTAAATCAAGAAAATGTATGAATTATGCAATTAAAAGTCTTAATTTACATGTTTATAGCAGATATCCTGGCTTGATTGGAGTTGAGATATAGCTAGTGTGAGGAGTTGAATTCTAATTGTCATTATTATTCTGGTTCTGAGCACAGAAGCACCTTAAAAACACCAAAACTTGACCAGGCATGGTGGCTTACATCTGTAATCCTAACACTCTGGGAGGCCGAGGCGGGTGGATCACTTGAGCTCAGGAGTTCCAGACCAGCCTGAGCAAGAGCGAGACCCCATCTCTACTAATAAAAGAAATTAGCTTGATGACTTAGAATATATAGAAAAAATTAGCCGGGCATGGTGGCTGAGGCAGGAGGATTGCCTGAGCCCAGGAGTTTGAGGTAGCTGTGAGCTAGGCTGATGCCATGGTACTCTAGCCCTGACAAAAACAAAACAAAACAAAAAACACCAACACTTAGTTGAGCATCTATACAAAGTGACACTTTTCAAATGGTCATAATTAACAGGGGAGAGTAACAATTTTGTGATGGTCTTTTGTTTATGTTCATTTTTCTCAAGCCCCATCTGATCATTTGTTTAGCAGTAACGTGTCGAATATACTAGCTCATTAAATGAAATATCATTCTGCTAGCTTTAGAATAATATTGACTAACATTTATTAAGCACTTACTAAGTTCAAAGCAATATAGAGAAATAAATAGAGATGCATATTTAATCCTTGCCAAAGCATCTCCCAAGTGCTATTATTACTCCGTGTTATAAATGAAGAAACTGAGGCTCAGAAGGCTTAAGTAACCTGCCCAGGGTCATTCACCACTTAAACCTGAGTAAGTTGAATACAAAATCAATGTTCTTAAATATCTGGCTGTAATGCATTTCCTTTTTAAGACATTGTGGTGGACAGTCTTTAAGATGGCTTATATCCAGTGGTCCCTATATCCAGGTAGTCACACTCTTTGAGTGTAGGGTGGCTTGTGACTTATCTGTAACAAAGAGAATATCACCTGTTGCGGTATCACTTCTGTGATTAGGTTACATACGCAAGTTGGTAATCTTTGTCTTTCTAGCAGACTCTCCACCTTATTGGCTTTCATAAAGCAATTTAACATGTTGGGGAGGCCATTGTGGCAAGGATCCTAGGGCAGTCTTCAGCTCATGGTCAGATAGAAACTGAGGCCCTTGGTTTCACAGACCACGAGGAACTGAATCTTGCCAACAATCACATAAGCTTGGAAGCCTTGGAAGCAAATCCTTTCCCAGACAACCTTCAGAAGAGAACTAAGCTTTGGTTAACACCTTGATTGTAGCCTCATGAAAGATCCTGAAGCAGAGGACCCAGTTAAGCAGTGCTCAGATTCCTGACCTACAGAAATGCTGAGATAATAAATGGGTACTTGAGGCCATGAAATTGTGGTAATTTATTATGTAGCAATAGATAACTACTACAACTATTAAAGATACTGCTAAAACTAGGTTATACAATAAATGTACTTGTTAATACATGAGTTTACTATGTGTCACGCATTATTCTAAGTGCTTTACATGTATTAACTTGCAAATATTGTATGAGATAGGTACTGTTATTACCTCCATTTTCTAGATGAGAAAATAGAGGTACAGAAGTATTCAGTAGCTTCATTGCACATCTAGACGATGACAGAACTTAGATTTTTATCCAGGCAGTCTGGCTCTGACAATCACACTCCTTAACCACTCTCTTATATTGACTTCAATGTCATACTTCCTGAAAAAAAGATGGGTAAGAGAACATGGCCACTAAACCTTAATATATTAACATTTATTTTGAAACCATAATGTCTTGAACCAGCCACACCTAAAAAACAGATATCATGAGGAAAATCAATTTTCCTGTGTCATAGCTTTAGCAAGTAAAGTCTTCCCAAAGGTGACCATAGAGGATGAGGGATTGGGATCTAAATAGATGAACTTCTGAGTGGACTCTTGGATATTTTGTTTCTTCTAATCTAACCAAATTTTCTCAATTAGAATGACTAAGTACACTGCAGTTTACTCTTGAAATGTTTTAATTAAGTCAGAACACAGAGACTTTGATATTTGCATCATTTCATTTGATTCTGGGGATAACAACTAAAATAATTCACATATTAGAATCTTGGCATTTCATATTTAGTAGTGGTGGTTAGGGAAAGAGGAGGGATTTGTCCTCCAAACAAAACATTGGGTTAAAAACAGGATAAAAGGGAGAAACATTAATTTAGACCTGGGAAAATAACATCAACCTATTATTAGAATTCTGTATAATGGGGAACTTCTGGGTGGCTGACAACAATGGCAGCCACCTAGATCCCAATCTCCCAAACTCCCTCCAAAAGCAATATAGAACAACAAGAAAAGAGAAACAAAATTGCACAAAACAATAACCTCACCATAACTTGAAGAGAAAGAATACCTAAATTTCAAAATAACTGTAAGTGAAAGGATAAAAAATGCCAAATTGTAGTGTGTTATTTCTCATGCCCCTGCCCCCTCCCACCTGCCCTGCTACAAGGCTTTGTGACCAGCAAGGCAAACTCTGAGAAAACCTGAGGGGGAAACAGAAGAGGGAAGATAGCTAAAAGGCCAAAAGATATGTAAAACCACCACCAGAAAGACTAAGTTTACCCTAATTAAAAAAAAAATTGTCTAGGTCTGCAGTTTCCAACCTCCAGGGCCACAGAGTGGTACAAGTCTGTGGCCTGTTAGGAACTGGCCACACAGCAGGAGGTGAGCAAGGAGGAGAGAAGCTTCACTTGTATGTACAGCCATCCCCCAACACTCAGATAACTGCATAAGCTCCGCCTCCTGTCAGATCAGCTGTGGCATTAGATTCTCTTAGGGATGTGAACCCTACTGTAAACTGCATGTGAGGGATCTAGGTCACACACTCCTTATGAGGATTTAATGCTTGATGATCTGAGGTAGAGCTGAGGTGGTGATGCTAGTGCTGGGGAGCGGCTGCAAATACAGATCACCATCAGCAGAGAGGTTTGGCTGCACAATAAATGTAATGCGCTTGAATCATCCCGAAACCATCTTCCTTCCCGCCCATGGATAAATTGTCTTCCCTGAAACCAGTCCCTGGTGCCAAAAAGGTTAGGGACCGCTGGTCTAGGAGGATCACAGTATAGACTACAGGGAAGAGACTTAATCGCATGTGTGATTCTGGAAAGGAAAAAGGTAAAAAGCAATGAAGAAGAACCCTTTAGGTGAACTAATACCTCTTGTATTAGTTCTCTGGATGGAGCTGGAGCTCATTTTTCTAAGTGAAGTATCGCCAGAATGGAAAAACAAGCACCACATGTACTCATCATTAAATTGGCACTAACTGAGCAACACTTATGTGCACATGTGGAAGTAACATTCATCGGGTGTTGGGCAGGTGGGAGGGGGAGGAGGGGATGGGTAAATTCACACCTAATGGGTGCGGTGTGCACTTTCTGGGGGATGGGCACGCTTGTAGTTCTGACTCAGGTGCAAAGGCCAAAGAATTTGTATGTAACCAAAGAATTTGTACCCCCGTAATATTCTGAAATGAAAAAAAATAACCCTTTGGTAATTGAATGGTGAGGGAGAAAAGAGCAAAAGGGCAAAATTTATGTTAACGAGACAAAAAAAGAACTACAAAATCAGAGAACACACAAACCCCCTCCCCATCACCAAAACAAAACCACAAATTTACTAAGTAGCTGGACTTTGTTATGCTGACAGAAGAGGGCGCCATTAAAGTAGGAATCTCATAAAATACCACCCTATCACAAAATGAACAACAAAAAGATTAGCAGATCTATATAGAGTTGTTGAGAGAGAAATTTATAATACTGAAGTACTAAATACTGAAAATAGAAAAGAGGAAGGACCTCAGATAAATAATCTAAGCGACCACCTCAAAAAAATAAAGAAGAAAGAGCAAAATAAACCCAATGCAAGCAGAAGAAAGGAAATAATAAAGAGCAGAAATAAATAAAATTGAAAATAAGAGAACCACAGAGAAAATGAAGGGTTGAAAAATATTCCATAGCATTCATTCCATGTTGTTTATCCATTCATCAGTTGATGGACATTTGTTTTTTTTCACTTTTGGCTATTATGAATAATACTTTCATGAATATTTATATATAAGTTTTACTGTTGACGTATGATTTGATTTATCTTGGGTATACATCTAGGAGTGGAATTGATGGGTAATGTAGTAATTCTATATTTAACTTTTTTTTAGGCAGGGTTTTGCTGTCTCATCTAGGCTGGAGTGCGGTGGGATGATCATAGCTCACTGCATCCTTGAACTCTTGGGCTCAAGAATCCTCCCACCTCAACCTCCCAAAGTGCTGGGATTACAGGCATGACTTGGCTAATTATTTTTAATTTTTTTTTTAAATACAGGGTCTTGCTATGTTGTCCAGACTGGTCTCAAACTCCTAGGCTCAAGCAATCCTCCTGCCGTGGCCTCCCCAAATGCTGGGATTGTAGGCATGAGTCACTGCACTAAACCTGTATATTTAACATTTTGAGGAACTGCCAAACCGTTTTACAAAGTAGCGACACTATTTTACATTCCCATCAGCAGTGCATAAATGTTTGAATTTCTCCACATTCTCACTGAGACTTGTCATTGTCTATTTTTTTGATTATAGGCATACTAGTAGGTATAAAATATTATCTCATTGGAGTTTTGATTTTCATTTCCCTAGTGACTAATGATGGTGAGCACCTTTTCATGTACCTATTGGCCATTTGTATGTATATCTTCTTTGAAGTAATGTCTCTTGAAATTCTTTGCTCATTTTTCAATTGGGTTATTTGTCTTTTTATTATTGAATTATAAATGCTCTTTATATATAAGTACCTTGCCAGATATATGATTTTTGAATGTTTTCTTCCATTCTGTAAACCATCTTTTCACTTTTTGATGGTATTTTTTGAAGCACAAAAGTTTTAAATTTTGATCAAGTACAATTATCTATTATTCTTTGTTGCATGCACTTCTGGTGCTATATGTAAGAAAAATTGCCTACTCCAGCTGATTATTGACAAAAGATCAAAGAAATTCAATGAAGGTTGGATGTTCTTTTCAACCAATGGTATTGGAACAAATGGACAGCCATAGGGAAAAAAAATCAAAACTTCTCTAAACCTCACACCATATACACAAATTAAGACAAAATGGATCACAGATGTAAATGTAAATATAAAACTATAAAACATTTTACAGAAAAAATAGGAGAATATCTTTGGGAACTGGGGCTATGTGAAGAGTCTTAGACATGACACCAAAAGAACAAGCTATATTAGAAAACATTAAGTTGGACTTCATCAAAATTAAAAACTTCTGCACTGCAAAAGACCCTGTGTGATGATTAATTTTATGTGTCAACTTGATTGGGCCATGGATTGAACAGATCTTTGGTTAAATATTATTTCTAGGTGTGTCTGTGAGGATGTTTCTGGATGAGATCAACATTTGAATCATAGAATGAGTAAAGCAGATTTCCCAGTCCAATGTGAGTCAACCTCATCTGATCTGTTGAAGGCCTGAATAGAATAAAAAGTTAAGTAAGAAATAATTCATTCTCTCTGTCTGACTATCTTTGAGCTAGAATGACAGTCGTCTCCTGCCTTCAGACTTGTACTCAGACTGGAACATAGCATTAGCTCTCCTGGGTCTCCTGCTTGCTGATTGCAGATTTTGAAATTCTTATTCTCTCTAATCACATGACCCAATATCTTATAGTATATCTATCTATCTTTATCTCTCAATCTCTCTCTCTCCTTATCTCTCTCTCCTCTTTCCCTTTCTTTCTCTTTCTATGTCTCTTGGGATATTGAAAGAAAGATATTGGTTTTGGTTTTTTTGGAAACCCAGACTAATACAGATTTTAGTACTGAGAGTGGTTTTAGAGAAACAGAATTTTTTTTTTTTGAGACAGAGTCTCACTCTGTTGCCCGGCCTAGAGTGCCATGGAGTCAGCCTAGCTCACAGCAACCTCAAACTCCTGGGCTCAAGGGATTCTCCTGCCTCAGCTTCCCAAGTAGCTGGAACTACCGGCATGTGCCACCATGCCAGGCTAATTTTTTTTTGTATATTTTCAGTTGTCCAGCTAATTTCTTTCTATTTTTAGTAGAGACAGGGTCTCGCTCTTGCTCAGGCTGGTCTGGAACTCCTGACCTCAAATGATCCTCCCACCTCGGCCTCCCAGAGTGCTAGGATTACAGGCATGAGCCACTGCGCCTGGCCTAAACAACTCTTGGTGAAGGAAAAATGTGTTATGATTACAGGCAAAATTTTAGATAATGATAAAATAGTACAAATTAGATTTTATGGGATATGTTCAAAGCAGTGATCAGAAGGAGGCTCACAATACTAAATATTTTATCACTAAAAATGAAAAAATAAAAAATGAATTAATTTCCTGGCTCAAACAAAAAACTAGAAGAAGAGTAACAATATAAGCCAAAAGAAAGTATAAGAATAGAAATAAAGATAATAGCAATAATTAATGAATAGGAAAAAAATGGAACCGCAAACTAGTACAACCTCTGTGGAAAGCAATATGGAGATACCTCAAAGAGATACAAGTAGAACTACCATTTGATCCGGCAATCCCATTACGGGGTGTCTACCCAAAAGAACAAAAAACATTCTATAAAAAAAATCTGCACTCGAATGTTTATAGCAGCACAATCCACAATTGCAAAGATGTGGAAACAACCCAAGTGCCCATCAATACATGAGTGGGTTAATAAAATGTGGTATATGTAGACCATGGAGTTCTACTCAGCCACAAAAAACAATGGTGATATAGCACCACTTGTATTATGCTGGATAGAGCTGGAACCCATTCTACTGACTGAAGTATCCCAAGAACGGAAAAACAAGCACCACGTGTACTCACCATCAAATTGGTTTTAACTGATCAACACTTAAGTGCACATATAGTAATAACATTCATTGGGTGTTGGGCAGATGGGAAGGGGGAGTAGGAGATGGGTATATACATACATAATGGGTGTGGTGCACACTGGCTGGGGGATGGGCATGCTTGAAGCTCTGACTTGGGTGGGGCATGGGCAATATAGGTAACCTAAACATTTGTACCCCCGTAATATGCTGAAATAAAAAAAAATTTAAAAAAAGAATAGGAAAAAAGATAAGACCTTATTAATGAGTCAAAATTTTGTGGATTTTTTTTTAAAGTTAACAAAATAGACAAATCACTAACTTGATCCAAACAATGGGAGAAAGCACAAATATATAAAATAAGAAATGACAAGTGTAAAATAAACACTGAAACACAAGAATTTTTTTTAAAAATAAGAGACTACTCTAGATTTCTGTGCAAATAAATTTGAAAACATAGATGATATGAACAACTTCCTTGGGAAATACAGATCTCCAAAACTGACCCTCTAAGAGTTAGAAAGGCTAAAAAGACCAATTTCCATGGAAGAAATAGAAAAAGTTAATAAAGTACTATACCACTAAAGCATACAATATCCAAAAGGTTTCGCAAGGGAATTATATAGTCTCAATGTTTGTTAGATTGCTCTACAGAATTGAAAATGAATGAAAACTACCTAATTTTTTATGATGCAAATGTAAGATTGATACCTAAACCTAATTAAGATAGTACCAAAAATGAAAATTAGAGGCCACTATCACTCACAAATATTGATGCTTAATTACTAAATAAAATATTAGCAAACAATATTCAACACCACATGAAGAAAAAGATACATCAGGGCTGGGACTAGGGTGAGGCAAGCCAGACATCTAGGCCAAAAAATTTAAAGAGGCAGTGACTCTCACATGCTGACCTTTGCACTTTCATGACCCTGAGAGTGAGTACCTCCTTCAAAGTAAAGTACCCAGAATGCAAAATTTAAAGAGGCACTCATTCTCAGGGTCTTGGAAATGCAGGGTGGGCAAGTAGAGTGAGTGTCTCCTTAAGTTTTGAGGCCTAGGTGCCTGTCTTGCCTTACCTTGATCTCAGACTATGGTATACCATGACCAAGTGGGATTTATTCTAGGAGTGCAAGGTTAATTGAATATTAGTAACATATATCATCTTAATAGATATAAGTGAGGGGTGAGCAAATGCTTTTTTGGTAAAGGCCAGATAATGAATCTTTTAGGCTTAGTGGGCCACGTACAGTCAGTCACAATTGCATATTCTTCTTTTTTTACAACCCTTCGAAAATTTAAAAATCCCTATTAGCCTCTCAAAGAGTGATGAGGAAATCATTGGAACAGTCTGAGTTTTCACCAAAATACAGAGGATAGAGTCTAGACTATCTAACTTTAACAAATTTAAAGGGATAGGAAGCAAAAATAAAGTTACTTTTGTGATTACAAATATATAAACATAGCCATATGGATAAATAAAACAGGAGAGGAAATAACAGTCAAAGTGAAGATTTAACAGAAATTGTGAAGACTTCCTCAGTGCAGTGGGAGATGCCCCCAGTCCCAGCTACTCAAGAGGCTCAGGCAGAAGAATGACTTGAGCCCAGGAGTTCAAGGCTATAGTACACTAGGATCACACCTGTGAATAGCCACTGCACTCCAGCTTGGGCAACATAGTGAGACCCTGTCTCTAACATTAATTAATGGAAATGTAAAAACCATTCTTAGCTTGAGAGTCAATCAAGAAGAGGCCATGGATGAAATTTGGTCTTTAGGCCATAGTTTGCCGACTTTCAGTACAAGCAAAAAAAAAAAAAAAAAAAAAAAATTATACAATTTATTCCATAGGTGGTGAAAAAGCCTTCCACTTGGGCCGGGAGTGGTGGATCACGCCTGTAATCCTAGCACTCTGGGAGACTGAGGCTGGTGGATCGCTCAAGGTCAGGAGTTTGAAACCAGCCTGAGCAAGAGCGAGACCCTGTCTCTACTAAAAATAGAAAGAAATTAATTGGCCAACTAAAATATATAGAAAAAATGAGCCGGGCATGGTGGCGCATGTCTGTAGTCCCAGCTACTCAGAAGGCTGAGGCAGGAGGATCCCTTGAGCCCAGGAGATTGAGGTTGCTGTGAGCTAGGCTGACGCCACGGCACTCTAGCCTGGGCAAAAGAGTGAGACTCTGTCTCAAAAAAAAAGAAAAAGTCTTGCACAAAATTCAATAACATTCACAATGACAACACTCACTCCAAAATATAGAAATTGAAGCATACTTTGATACTTTCCTAACCTGATTACACATAATATACATGTAAATGTAATTAGGTTATATATTTATCTTAATCCCGAAGCCAGCATCTTAATGGGAAAACACTAGAGACATTCCACTAAGATTAAGTCTCAAACTTCTGACCTCAAGTGATCTCTCTCCCCACCCCAGGCCTCCCAGAGTGCTAGGATTGCAGGCCTGAGCCATCACCACACCTAGCCTCCACTAAGATTAGGAACAATGAATGGACATATCTGCTATCTCTGATACTATTCAACATTTTACTACAGGTGCTAGGCAATGCAATCAGATAAGACAAATTAATCAAAGACATAAGAATTTATAAAGAAATGGTAAAATTCAATTTGCATATGATATGACAATATACCTAAAAACCCCTTAGATAAACAATGACAAAACTAACTTAAACAAAAAAAGGGCAGGGCGTGGTGGGTGGCTCACGCCTGTAATCCTAGCACTCTGGGAGGCCGAGGGGCAGATGGTTTGAGCTCAGGAGTTCGAAACCAGCCTGAGCAAGAGCGAGAACCCGTCTCTACCAAAAAAATACAAAAAATTAGCTGGGCATAGTGGCACATGCCTGTAGTCCCAGCTACTCGGGAAGCAAAGGCAGGAGGATTGCTTGAGCCCAGGAGTTTGAGGTTGCTGTGAGCTAGGCTGACGCCATGGCACTCTCCAGGGCAACAGAGTGAGACTCTGTCTCAAAAAAACAAACAAACAAACAAAAACAACAATAAAAGATTCAGAAAGATAGCAGAATATAAAATTAGCATACAGAGACTGGGCGTGGTGGCTCATGCCTGTAATCCTAGCACTCTGGGAAGCCGAGGCGGGTGGATTGCTCAAGGTCAGGAGTTCGAAACCAGCCTGAGCAAGAGTGAGACACCGTCTCTACTGAAAAATAGAAAGAAATTAATTGGCCAACTAAAAATATATATAAAAAATTAGCCGAGCATACTAGAGCATGCCTGTAGTCCCAGCTACTCGGGAGGCTGAGGCAGAAGGATTGCTTGAGCCCAGGAGTTTGAGGTTGCTGTGAGCTAGGCTGATGCCACGGCACTCTAGCGCATGCAACAGAGTGAGACTCTGTCTCAAACAAACAAACAAACAAACAAATAAAATTAGCATACAAAATCAATAGCTTATGTATACACAACACAAAGTAACCATTTAGAGAATATAATGGTAAAGAAACCTCATTTACAATAAAAAAAAGAAAATTAGATACTTATCAATAAATTTAAAAAGAAATGTGCAAATCATATACAACAAAAGTTTAAAACACTCTTGAAAGACCTTACATTAAATTTGAACAGATGGAAAGCCAGCCTTTATTCTTGGGTAAAATAGGACATAGCATTATAAACATGGGAGTTTTCCCTAAGTTAATTTTTAAATATAATGCAATCTCCTAAAAAGTATGTAGGAGCCTTTTTCATGGAGTTGGACAAGCTAACACAAAAATGCACATGAAAAAATAAGCATACAGAAAAAATAGCCAGGAAATCACTAAAAAAGAAAAAAATATGAGAGGAGTTTTCTAGCTAGCCCTATTGAGACATTAAAATATATTATAAAGCCTGTACAATTAAAGAAGTGTGGTACTGGTGCATATATAGACAAACAGACCAGTGAAATAGAATAGAAAGCCTAGAAATAGACTAAAACATGTGGAAATTTAGTGTATGAAAAAGGTGGCATCTTAAATCATCACGGCAGAGGTGAACTTTTTTTTAATAAGCGGTGCTGGGAATATTGTGTAGTCATTGGGACAAAGATAAAATTAGGTACATACTTCACACCATACATAAGAATAAATTTCAAATGGATCAAGGATGTAATGGTAAACAATGAAATATACATGCACTAGAAGAAAACATGGGTAAATTTCTCTTTGACCTTGGTGTGAGAAAAGCTTTATAACTATGACTCAAAATCTAGAGGAAATAAAATAAAAGATTAGTACATTTAGCTACATAAAGATGAAAGACAAAAAGCTTGTATGGCAAAATCATGATAAACAAAGTCAAAAGACAATTGACTAACTGGAGGAAAATATTAACTACATATACCATAATGAAGGGCTAATATCCTTAATATATAAAGAACTCTTAAAAACTGAGACAAAGGACCAAAATCCCAGTAGGAAAATGGGGAAAGGCATGAATACATTATGAAAGTGTGTAAAAATGATCCTTAAATGTTTAAGCTTATAGTAATTAGATTAATGAAAATAAAAACAAACTGAGATATCATTTCTCATCAGATTTGCAAAAATATTAAAGTATGACAACATATCCTGTTTCATGTAGAAAAACAGGCGCTCTGATATATTGCTGGTGGGAAAGCAAACTAGTACTACTTTCCTGGAGGGAAATTGGCAATATCTAACAAAATTACATAGGCTCTTACCTTGTGACCCAGCAATCCCACTTCTAGGAATTTACCCTGAAGATAACATATCCAACAATACTAAACTACATATGCATGAGGTTATTCATTGCAGCTTTTGGGGCTCAGAAAACAGTATCCCAAAATGAAGGCCTCAGAAGCAAACCTTTTTCTCTGACCATCTCCTTTCCTCCTTTGCCTCTCAGTCTCATTCTTCTCTGAGGCTAGCCATAGAAACTAGAGTCCCTCTTCCCCAAAACAGTTCATAAAAGCTAGAACCCCTTTTTCCGAAAGCCAGACATAAAACATAATATGATTCTGCGTAAAAACTGGCCATAAAGAAAGTATCTGACTTACCTTGTTTGACTGTAGGTCATAGACCCCCATTTTAGAGAGGGACCTGCCCCACATCCAGAAAGAAGGAATGCATGCTTAGAGAGGCCAGGAAGAATCTAGACAGACAGGCCTTGCTGGCTTTCCCCACTCAGTCTATTAGCATTAGATCCTATCCTTTTTGTCCAATCATATTTCTACAAGGCTGTCCATACTTTGTTGAACCTAACCATTAAAATAGACAATTTCCTCTGTATCTTTTGGTCTTCATTTTGAAGGCTCCTGTGTATAGTATACACATTAAATACATTTGTACACTTTTCCTCCAATTAATCAATCTGTCTCATGTCAGTGATTTTTCAGTGAACATTTAGGGAGTCAAGGGGCGTGGTCCCTACATAGCATTATTTGTCATTGTAAAACATTGGAAACTGCTTTATTTTATTTTATTTTATTTTTGAGACAGAGTCTCACTCTGTTGCCTGGGCTAGAGTGCCATGGCGTCAGCCTAGCTCACAGCAACCTCAAACTCCTGGGCTTAAGCAATCCTCCTGCCTCAGCCTCCTGAGCAGCTGGGACTACAGGCATGCTCCAGTATGCCCGGCTAATTTTATATATATATTTTTAGTTGTCCACCTAATTTCTTTCTATTTTTTTAGGAGAGACGGGGATCTCTCTCTTGCTCAGGCTGGTCTCGAACTCCTGAGCTCAAACGATCCATCCGCCTTGGCTTCCCATAGTGCTAGGATTACAGGTGTGAGCCGCCGCGCCCGGGAAACTACTTTAAATGATTGTACAAAGGAGCGTGGTTGAATAAACTATGTTATATACATGCAATGGAGTGTTATGTTGATGTAAAAAGCAATTAAGAAGATCTGTACAATAAAAAGATCTGTACGATCTATACGATATAAATTGATTTCAAAGATATATTGTTAAGTGAAAAAAGGAAAGTTCAAAAGACTATAATATGCGATCTTTATATAAGAAAGAAGATTAAGATAATACACATCTGTGCTTATCTGTGCAAAATAAAAACAGAAAGGACAAACCAGAAACTAAGGAGATTGGTTACCTACAAGAGTGTGTGAGAATAGAGTAGAAAGAATGGAGGCATGGGAATGGAGTAGTAAGTGTTGGGGGAAGTGACACAAATTAGAATATACCTTTTGGTATAGATTTGGATTTTAAATGATGGTAATGTTTCACAATGTTCAATCAATCAATCAATAAAATCAACCAGCGGGTAGGGAGAATGCCAAACGGAATTGCAAATGGTAACAAATGGATTTAAGTATATTACAAATGAATAATATAACTACTCTGAAAGAAGTGAAGAAAAAGAACTAATCTAAATAACTTTGAAAAACATTATTTTGATTGTATACTATAAAGCTAAAGACAAACAGAACGGTGCACAAATATTGTACTTTACTTAGTAAATTTGTTTTTCACATGGGTGTGTGTTAGCAATCGTGAAACTCTTCTATTTAATATTTTACTTTTTTGAAACTATATAGGAGAATTGAGCAAATTAAGTATATATTGTGGATAATGAGAGCCAGATTTGACACTGTGTGAGAAACAAATTACAGATATGGAAAGAGGGAAGACTAAAATGAAACCTGTGTGTTGAAGTTGGAGATGTCAGTATGAACTAATGGCTATATATATATATATATATAGAGAGAGAGAGAGATAAATGTGTGTATATATGTCTATTCATTTATATAATTCCTAGCTCTGTCTGCCATGAGAGCCTAGAAACAAAAACATGCCAGTAGCATGGATCACATTTGGTGGACAGATCTTGGTTTCTAAATACCATTTTCCAATAAAAGGAAGCAAAGTTCTTTGGAGAAATGGTTGATTTCAGGGCTGGGGGAGAGAATGTACAAATGAGTCTGGGATGTCAGAAAGTAAGGAAGGATTAAAAAATGATGGGGGAATTCAAAAGTACACATAAATCAACTTGCAAGAACTCCCAGTGGACAAATCTGGGATAATTTGAGCAATAAATTAAATAAACACATTGATGGATTATAACCCACAGAATAAAATAAATATCCATGATTCATTAGAGATATAAATTACTGAATAAATAAATATATGGGGAAAATAAAACAACTTTACCTTATAGCAGAATTCCAATTAGTAAAGTAGACCAAATGAAGGGAATAGTAAATTACCATTAAGCGAATACTGCAGCAATGATTCACTTTATTTTATTTTTATTTTTTGTCCCAAATCCGTTTTATTCCCATCCCTCTGTTTCTTTAACAAAGAGAACTGAACAGGTGGGAAAAACTCAACTTTTTTTTTTCACAAGGAATATCATTTTGTTACTGTAATCACAAAAATCATAATATCTATACAGGAGTGTATAAGTGAACATTAATCAATGCACTGATAATAAACTTAACTTTTTTTTTGTCTTGCTCTGTTGCCCAGGCTAGTGTCTGGGCATGGAGTCAGCCTACCTCACAGCAACCTCAAACTCCTGGACTCAAGCAATCCTATTGCCTCAGCCTTTCGAGTAGCTGGGACTACAAGCATGCACCACCATGCCTTGCTAATTTCTTTCCTATTTTTTTTTTTTAAGTAGAAACTAGGGTCTTGCTCTTGCTGAGGCTAGTCTCGAACTTCTGACCTCAAGCGATCCTCCTGCCTCAGCCTCCCAGAGTGCTAGGATTACAGGAGTGAGCCACCATGGCTGGCCAACTCAACTATTTTTAAAAGACAAACTGATAGGTGTGCTGAAACCATGAAGCCCTGACACATGATGCTACAGCAGAGCAGTGCTGCACCTTTCTAGTTTGGGATGCTCCAAGGGATGCTGAAAGGACTCAAACTTATTTTGGGTTGAGAAAAATTAATTAGTAATGGGTCAAAAAGACTAACCTGGCAACAAACTAAAAACCTCAGCAGGAAGAGATCTCTTGTAAGTGTCAATACTTTACTTTGGTGTAAAGACAGGAAGCTTGAAAATGCATTGTATTTAAAATCTTTTTGGTTCTCCCTCACATAGTGAAAACCCCCTCTCTCTCAAAGCGTATCTGTTCAAACTCAAGTACTTAAAAATTAAAGCAGCCAAACAAAAGCATGGAAAAAAGAAAACCAGATGGAGAGGGTAGCTTGGGCCAGTAGTGTCACTTGGTATGGATGACCAAGGTGCTGAACAGGAATTTCTGTTGTTTTTTTTCCCTTTTCTTTCCTCCTTTCTCTTCAGAGAGGGGATCTGACATAGCTGGTGTGCCCAGTTTCACAAAGGCTGCTTCAAAAACTTGGCTGAAGGAATTTTGGAAACTGGGCACAGGAACACGATCTGAGTTATCACTCTCCCCATAGCTGTCCACAGGGGCAGGAGGAACTAAGCTGTTCTCATCTTTCTTTGGAGCAGTTTTGTGCCAAACGTCTGCTTTTGCTTTTCCAACCCTCAGCATCTGGGCATAGGACGGGAAGGGAGTCTTCTTCCAGACTCCCAATGCGAAATGAGGGACTTCCCTGAATGGCAGTGGGTGACAGAGGGGTCAGCAGAAAGTCTACATGAGAGCCTTCTAAGAGGAAAAAGGGAGAGGGCCCTGTGGCCCTTGGTGCTGGTGGGACCCAAAACAGAATTGGAGGAGCATGTATAGGCATCGGAGGCGGGAAACTACTATAGATTCTCTAGGGGAATGTGCACTTCTGGGTACTTGCCTTGTTTCTTGTTCTCCATCTCAAAATCCTGTGCTCTTGATGGTGTTCCTCGTGAGCCTTCTTTTGGTGCTGATGCTTCCTCTTAATGTCATCTGAGAATATCTCTAGGGTTTCCTCAGAGACCAGGGGAGGCTGCAGTGCCAGTTCACAGATGCTGAACTCACAGGTGAGCAGCAAGTGAGTAAGATATCTATGATGCTGTCGAACATCCTCAGACATGGAGTACCCAGCAATCTCCACAACAGTTGCTGGGATCTTCCCAGGCCTGGGCTCCATGTCATTCTTGCATGGGGCAGTGCACATTCACAAGGTGCAGGAACATGTGCTGCCCGTACTCCACTTGATGAAAGTAGTAACAGGGATTGGTGCTCAGGTGTGTGAAGGCTGGCTTGGTGACAGGTTGCTGCTTGATGGGCTTAATACAAATAGTTCCTTCCCCAAAATAGTCATCCGCTAACTCTGAGTAATCACAGGCCTGGTTCAGACACTGCTTCCTTGTCCTCTACCAGAGGGAAAGCAAAAGGACTAGAAGGAGTGTCCAGAGAACAAACTTCTGAGGTTTCTTCATCAAAAGCAGACAGATACTCTAGCACGCCCTTCCTGGGTTGAAAAATAGACTCCTTTGCTGAGGGAACCATCAGCATCAATAGTTCCAGAGCAGCCATGACACTGGTGACCTCTCTGCTTTCAGTCAATCCTGACAGAGCTTCCTCCCCAGCCTTGAGCTCCTGGATAGCTGCATCAATAAAGCAGGACTTGGGAGTGTGCTTCTCCTCTGCCAGTGGCTGCTCTAGTGCTACATTCTCTTCCAGAACTACTCGGTGCATCCCCTGTTTTTTAGAGGCCAGCAGCAACTTGGAGTAATGGCTGTGCTGTTCCTTTCCTAGATGAATGGAATGATCTATTCATCCATTTGGATTTGAGCAAGGCCACCAACACCTCTTTCTCCCTCTTCATCAGCTGCATGGTAATAATATCACCAATAACAAAGGGATGTGACTGACAACTGCATTTTTGAGATCTTTCTTATGCACAGAACTATAACAAATGGGGCATTTACTCCAGGTCTTCTCACTCAGTGAAAGATAGTGCAGGGTGCAGGCCTAGCAGATGTGTCCACAATGGGCTATCTTGGCTGCATTAAGTGGATAGAGACATATTGGGCAAGACAGCATTGCATGGCTACAAATGTGCACTTGTTCCACAAAGTCCCAGAAGTTGACTAAAGTATCAGGATCAGCAAATGGAAGGCATCGTGGCTCAGCCTGTAACCCTAGCATTCTGAGAGGCTGAGGCAGGAGAATCGCTTGAGTTGTCCAAGCATCAGCAAAATGAAGTGTGTAGTCTTGGTTTTCAGACACCACATATGGCCAATTGGCCTGTAAAAAGAGTTCCTTGTTGAAAGGCTTATGTCCCTACTTGTTCCTTTTCCCCCAGCTGCCATCAAAGTGACCCACCTGACCATGGGGTTCAAAAGTGAAATTCAACAAGTGGTTCAGGTTGATCTTCGGACCAGAGAACTGGGCAGGGCTAAATTCTGCCAGTTGAGCCTCTGCTACCTCATCTCATCTTCCACCGTTAAAATAAGAGCTAGAGTTTGATGCTGCCCCTTGGAGGAGGTATCTTGTTAAAAGTTTTGCTTTTCTGTGAATTGGAGCTATGGGTCTGGTTGCTAAAATTTTCATATTGGGGGAAGGAAAGTTAACGTTTGCGATTATAATGCTTGGATCCACTTGGGTTCTTTCCTTCACTTTTGGGTTTAGACTCTCCGGTAGGCTCCCCCCAAGGTGAAGTAGGGCTGCTGTTGCCCTTTGCTGCTTCCTGAAGAGCTGGGACAGCTGCTGGAGCCTCTGTTTCATGTCTATGTCGGAGGTGGTGGCTGCGGCGTTGAGAGAGGTCTGTGGCATCAACTGGGCTTCAGCGGCGACAGCAGTCTGAGCAGGCGTGGCGGGGACCCAGGCTCATGGTGTCTGGGGCCACCGGGGGTCTGTGGCAGCAGCAGTTGTCGGCCTTTTCCCTGTTTCTTTCCTTAGCTTTTCAAACTAATGGGAGAAACAACAGGTAGGGCTGTTGAGCTGAGCAGTGGCAGTGACCGAGAAGGAGGACAAGGACGGAGCTGGGGGTCTGGCCAGGCCTGGCAGGGCAGAGGCTGGGGGCAGGGATGGGGATGTGAGGGAGGGTGCTCAGGGAGGGTGCGTGAGCCCTGCCCTCAGGCCAGACATGGTCTCCTGCCATGTGGCAAGGGACTTTATTTTAATTGTGTTTAAATAATCTCATAACTTAGGCCAGGCGTGGTGGCTCATGCCTGTAATCCTAGCACTCTGGGAGGCCAAGGCAGGAGGATCACTTGAGCTCAGGAGTTTGAGGTTGCTGTGAGCTAGGCTGATGCCACGGAACTCTAGCCCAGGTGACAAAGCGAGACTGTCTCAAAAAAAAAAAGAGAGATTATACTAAGTGAAAAAAGCCAGACACATACCATATACCCATTTAAAGTGTACAATTTAATGGTTTTCAGTCTATTCACACTTGTGGCACCATCACCACTATCTAATTCCAGAACATTTTCATCATTCCCAAAGAAATTTCATAATTATTAGCAGCTGCTCTAAGCTCCCACCTGCCCCCATACCCTTGCAACCGCTTACCTACTTTCTGTCTATGGATTTGCCTGTTCTGGGCATTTCATACAAATGCCATCATACAACTCGTGACCTTTAGTGACTGGCTTATTGTACTCGGCATAATGTTTTGAAGGTTCATCTATATTGTAGTGTGTATTAGTATTTCATTCCTTTTCATGGGTGAGTAATATCCCATTGTATGGATATGCCCTATTTTGTTTATCCATTCATTTATTGGTTGGTGGACATTTGGGTTGGTTCTACTTTTTGGCTATTATGAATAATGCTGCTATGAATATTTGTGTACACATTTTTGTGTACACATATGTTTTTAATTCTCTTTGGTACATACCTAGAAGTGGAAATGCTGGGTCATATGATAACTCTAACTAATTGAGGAGACGTCAAACTGTTTTCCACATCAGCTGCACCATTTTTCCTTCCCACCAGCAATATATAAATAAGGGTTCTAATTTCTTCACATCTTTGTTAATACTTATTTTTTTTCCTTTTCTAAAAACAATTATTGCCATTCTAGTGGGTGTGAAGTAGTATTTCATTTTGGTTTTGATTTACATTTTCCTAATGACTAATGATATCGAGCTTCTTTTCATCTGCTTATTGGCTATTTGTATATCTTCCTTATAGAAGTATTTATTCAGGTAATTTGCTCATTTTTAATTGGGTAATTTTTCTTTTTATTATTGAATTGTAAGTATTTTTATATATTCTATGTGCAAGTCTCATATCAAATATATTTATAAATATTTTCTCCCATTCTATGGGTTCTCTTTCACTTTCTTGATAGTGTCTTTAGAAATACAAAAGTTTTTAATATTGATGAGTTAATATTATGAATTAATTCCTTGGCGACTTGTGCTTTAGGTGTCATATCTAAGAAACCATTGCCAAATGTAAGGTCATGAAGATTTGTACCAATGTTTTTTCCTAAAGGTTTTTTAACTCCTAAGTTTTAGCTCTAAGTTTGGGTCATTGATCCATATGGAGTTTATGTGTATGGTATGAGTTAAGGGTCCAGCTTCATTATTTTGCTAGTGCATACCTGGTTGTCCTAGCACTATTTGTTGAAAAGACTACTTTTTCTCCATTGAAGAGTCATGGAGTATAAATGCCTATTTTTTTAATTTTATTTTTTATTTCATTGTATTGTGGGGGTACAAAAATTGTTAGGATTACATACATTGCCCCTGCCAACCCTCCCCCCCCCCGTGCCAGCGCTCCAAGCATGTCAACCCCCTGGAGGTTCGTGTCACACCCCTTATGTAAGTATACACTCTTCCCCTCCCCCCCACCTGCCCACCACCTGATAAAAGATTTTTTTTTTTTGACATTTTGGTTACATTATATTTCTTTGCCTCTCCCTAAGAAGGGTTAGAGGTATTCCCTTCCCCCCCACAATGTTCGCCATATCCCAAGGATATGAGTCACCCCCCCTCAACTCCCTGATGAGTACTACCACCATTTGAGCACCATAGTTTTAATCAGTCAGAACCAATTTGATGGTGAGTAGATGTGGAGCCCTTTTTCCTGGTCTTGTGTTGCCTCACTTTGGATAACAGGCTTAAGCTTAATCCA
>CAUYPO010017902.1:0-15784 GCA_963574435.1 Cheirogaleus major | reverse complement strand
ACAAAATGGCTCTCTGCATCTGCTCTGGTGTCTTCTGCCATATCACTGCATATTTATGCATGACTGAGATAAGAGTTTCCTTAACATTGTTATTTCGATAACCTGAAGCTGTTCTGTTACCTCTGGGCTCTCATCCTCTCCTATTTATACAGTGAAGCCTGTTTCAACAGAAGTAAAGAGTAAAAAAAAAATAGGTTATGAAATTATCCATCTAACCAGATTTTAAGGAAAGATAACATGATCCTAAAAAGCTTTTACTCCTGCAGCTAGGTCTCCCAAGACAATAATAATTGTAAAACTCAAAAGCTACTTACCCATGGCAAATTGGAAGAAGCTCAATATCGGCTCCTCCCACCATATCCCCCACTTCCTCCACTGCCTCCAGGACCATAGTTTCCTAGAATTGTTGGAACAGCAAAAGAAAGCAACCTTACTTTGATTTCCAATGATCAGCCTAATACAATAGTTGACTCTATTTTATACCCATTCAGCCTTAAAACAAGCAGATCATAACCTAACGTGCCCAATTAGCCAAATTGCTTGGGAGATAAATTACCCAGGTTCACAGACATCTGTTCTTAAAAATATTTAAACTTTACTACATTTTGCTGATGATATTTTTTAAAGGGTCCTCTCAGCATTATTTTGGAGAAAAGTAAAAATTTTAGAACCATATCAAGAACAAAATACATATAAAATCTTTAGTCCTACTAAAATCTTTCTCGAAAATTAAGCTAAACTGGTTTGAATAAAGGCATAGAATTATTTAACTTTCAAAGTGGCTCACCACACCAATTTACACCACTTGCAATATGCTCAGTAATTTTGACTTTCTCCTTAAGTAATTAGACAAGGACAAAGGAAAAAAAACCCCACCAAAAGTATCTAAACTACCTTCCTCAGTCCAAAATATTTCACCAGCCACTGTCCACCCACCCCAAATCCCTAATCTGATGTTACAATTGTTTGCTGATGTACTTCTGTAGAGATCTTCTGCAAAATGTCTTTAATTCAGTAACACTGTATAAAATGGGAGAATTACTCAAATATAAACATACTTAGTATGTTTAAGTCATGAAAGACTAATCTTTTAATCATGCAAAAATGTGAAATTTCAATTTATTAATTACCTCCACCATATGGTCCCCCCATGTTCCTGCTACCACCAAAGTTTCCACTCTTCATTGGACCATAGTTAGAAGGTTGCTGGTTATAATTTCCAAAATCATTGTAATTTCCACTTCCATAATTTCCTGCAAAAAAAATTGGAATACGAGCATAATGGACCTCAAAATAAAACATTAAACTACTAAATACATGCTGAGTACTCAGAAAGTCCCACTTATCACAATATATGCAAAACACCTATCTACAGTTTTTAAAGGCATCTAATGACAACAATGAAATGAAAAATTAAGTGTTTAAAAGCCATTAATTCCACTCCAAATTCCCACAAGAATTGCAGGTGAATTTATTACCTCCTCCATAGTTGTCATAACCACCTCCGTAGCCCCCACCCTGGTTGCCATATCCAGGTCCTCCACCACCATATCCTCCTCTTCCTCCTCCATAACCAGGGCTACCTCCAAAATTGCCACCTATTATAAAATAAGCCTTTAAGTAATTACTTAATATTTTCAATTCCATTTGAACTGTCTTATCACACCCATTTCCAGCTTTCCAAAATACATATTTTCATAAATATATTCCCTCCACAAAAGCTCTTAAGGGCTAATACCTATCCTTGGCAAACTTTTGGGGGCAGGGGTGCCTACCCATAGCCAACTAGATAACCCACTGAGATTTAAATCTGTAATACCACAGCATAAACCATTTATAGAAACTTTAATACCTGTAATACCACAGCTTTCCCCTAAAACTGAAGATATTAAGGATACCTCTTGAAGGCATCTTGAAATACATGTGTATTTTTTGTAAGAATTGTGAGGAATAGATTAGCAGTATGGGCTAGAGAGAAAGTAGAACAGCCACTTCTTCCTATTGGTCCAAAATATTAAGCTCCCAATTCATGTTTCCCTATGAAATGAATTACTATGTCTCTTTCCTAAAGGGTCACTCTTTCACTACCCTCCCCAAACTAAATATGGGGAGAGGACTAGATATTAGTAAACGTTCATATAAATCAAAACTTATTTATTCAATCTAGCTCCTTAAAAAGAGAAAAAAAAACTTCTCAAAACCGGTACACCAAGTTTCAAAATTATTTACAAGTTGCAATCTTAAAATTAAAATTTCCTAGTAACACTGGAAAAGTTAGATACAGAACTTAGTTATGCCTAATAAGTGGCAAACCCAGAGATAAATCTACCACTAGCTCAGTTTTAAATGTCATTTTTCTTATATTAGGAAGCCAATTAGGAAGTTATCAACCCCTTTTTCTGTACTCCAATGAAACTGATACATTTAAAGATGTCATCTGATGTGCAACAGTGGCTCATAACCATATCTGTAGCCAAGAGCACACTTACATATATATTTTGAGAGTTCTTTAGGTTACTTTTTAGATGTTCTCCTGGGAAACCCATTATCTATTTAAAGGCTAAGACAAGAATTGCTCTTACATATCCTTCCCTCTTCATGTGTTGATCTCAGTCAATTCCCATATTCTATACCTTTCCAGTATGTGTGTGTGTGTGTATATATATATATATATAAATCACATTTTGGTCCAATTTATTTGCTTGAGAAACAATGGGATAGGCACGATGGCACCTTTAAATTCTCATTTAAAATCCATCCATGATCTTGCACTCTATTCCTTAAGCTATAAAATAGCTAAGATGCAAATAAATTATAAAGGAAAAGCCAAATAACTGAACCACTATCACCTAAGTCCATTATAAAGGGTAAAATACAGAAGACTTCAAAAGATGATGGATAAACAAACATATACAATGCAGTTAAGCTGAAGTCACAGAAGTCAAAATAAAGAAACTGACCTCCAGGTCCTCCTCCATACCCATTATAGCCATCCCCAAATCCACGTCCACTTCCATATCCATCTGTGAGGAAAAGAGATGATTATAAACTGTTCACCCTACTCAATTTTTAGAAGTCATTCCCTCCACATTCTATGAGTAACCCCGAGATGAGAGGTGACAACCTTAGGATGGAACACACTTGTGTTTACTAGTTTATTCATAAAAAGAAAAAACCATGAAAACCCATAATTAAATCTTATTACCAATACAACCGTCTTTGGGCTTGAACTGAGCAAGCTCAATTTAAGAGATTCCATTTGTTTATACATAGGAACAACAATGGATGGGGCCAAAGCTTTTCTTGTTGGCACTTCATTACATTATCTATTCAGATAAATACACCTGGTATTAACCCCCTTTGCCTTTTAACTGTTTAAGTTGGGGATTCACCAGGATTCAACCTATTTTTCTTAAAGACCTTTTAATTTAGATTAGATTTCCTGATTCTAACTAACTTAATCATAGTACTAATTTTTAATCATGTACATTCAGCCTTTAAACACTTAGAACCTGAACTTACCAGATCCTCCTCTAAAGTTACTTCCTGGTCCTGGTCCAAAATTTCCACCACCACCACGAGAATCTCCAAAACCAAAGTTACCTACAATAAATGCCCTAGTTAGTAGCAAGCACTTCCACAAATAAAAAGAAATAAAAAACAGGATTAATGAAGTTACCTCCTCTTCCACTCCTAGAACTTTGAACTTCCTGCATTTCTTGTCTGGACAAAGCCTTTCTTACTTCTGCATTATGACCATTGATGGTATGGTATTTCTGCACTGGAATGAAAAAAAAAACCAGACTCCATTAATCAACACTGCAATAGTAAAGCAACACATAAAGTTCACCTTCTAATTAAGGTCTAGATGTTAACATACCCAAAATTTAATAGGTTAAAAGCCATATACCTATAGCACCTATAGACACTTACATACAATTTTATCCACAGGATCATGGTCATCAAAAGTAACAAAGCCAAAGCCTCTTTTCTTTCCAGACTGTCTATCAGTAATTATCTCAATGGTATCGATTTTTCCATACTCCTCAAAGTAATCTCTAAGGTGATGCTCCTCAGTATCTTCCTTAATTCCACCAACAAACAGCTTCTTCACAGTTACATGAGCCCCTGGTTTTCCAGACTCCTAAAACGGTGGGATCGGAAGAAAAGTCATCTTGATACAAGAAATCACAAGCATGACTGAAATTATACCACATATGGCTTCTATCTACCTTATGATAGAACACCAGGCAAAGGAAGCTTTTGACAGGCCAGTCTTTTGAAAAATAAGTCAGCTTAAGAAAGAAAAAGTCCAGAAACCCAACACAGCTTTAATAAGCAAAAAAACTAATTATTTCAAAAACCACACTCAGATCTTCAGTATGTTATGTTTTGCTTACCTCTCTTGCTACAGCACGTTTTGGCTCAACCACTCTCCCATCAATTGAATGAGGTCTTGCAGCCATGGCAGCATCAACCTCAGCCATGGATGAAAAGGTTACAAAACCAAATCCTCTTGATCTTTTGCTTGCAGGATCTCTCATTACCTTGAAAATCAAAGGGTAAACTTTAGCATTTTACCTTATTTTTGTTATTAAACTGCAACATGAATTATAGTTTTACTAGAAACACTGCTTCAAGTTATTTTCTGAATGATTCATTCACTGAATCATAAAGCAAAAGAGACTAGTGCCTGCAGCATTCAGAATGTCATAACTCACGTACCACACAGTCTGTAAGTTTTCCCCATTGCTCGTAGTAGTTCCTCAAACTTTCTTCTGTGGTTTCAAAGCTTAAGCCACCAATAAACAGTTTACGGAACTGTTCCTTTTCTCTCTGCAAAGGAAAACACCATTTCAATTTTTATTTACATTTCCTCTTCGTATGCAGGAAATTAAATTCTTAAATATGAGGTGACCTGCTGGCAGAGTACCTTTTTCCTCTCCAAAGGAACAGTTTCTAAAGTTTTCTGGGGGGGGAAAAAAAAAACTTACATCAAATTTAAACCATATGTTAAACTGCATATTAGTTGTGCTACACCAAAAAATTGCCTCAGCTGAACTATACAAGTTTCAAAGTCATTAATGTTTGATCTAAATCTACACATTAAATTATCTTGAACATATTTACTATCAGTTAATTTTTTAAAAAACTTTCTGAGGATAAAGGAACAAATCTATCCTGTGATTAAAGGGTTACTAAAGAATTCTGATAAATATTTTTATTCAAGCCTACTGCCTAAAAACACAGTAGTTAGCTTTTACCCAATTTAGATTTTTTTTCTAAAATATAAAAAGTAACTCTTGGTTCCTTATGACCCAAAGTCTACCATTTTATTTCAGGATTCAGTATGTGAAGAGAGATTTCTTTCCCCTTAACTGCCCCCTCTGGTGGCGATTCTAAGTTCTCTCAACCAAAAAACAAAACCCTAATAAATGTGATCAAGTTTCTCCATATGACTGTCAATTAAGAAAAAACTTAAACATTCAAGATATACATAAATGACCTTAAAAATAGTCTCTTAATAACCCAGACAAACTAATTTTTAGGAACAGCAGCACCTAAAGCTTAAAAAGTTTAACATACTGAATTTTTGGTGGGTACTCATAGTTATTATTTATGAGTACAGAAAAATCTGAATTACTATTCAGCTAACTGTCCGTACAGTAAAACACATTCACTTGGAGTAAATTCATTAAAGATAAACAATTCATTAAATACAATGAAAGCTCACTCTTACTGAACTTAAGTGGCCATATGGTGTAAACACAGCACAAGACAAGTGACTCAAATTGTACAAAGGAAAAAAATCTGAGCTGAAATCTTTTATCATCTACAAATCAGTAAGCAAATATGCTGCAGTAAACAGCGCTTTATTTTGGGAAGTTAAAAAAGAATGAATCAACTAAGTAAACTACCTAACTAGGTAATTACCTAGTAAGGTAATTAACTAGGTTTAAAAAATTAAAAATCCGTTAACACTGAGTGAGTCATGACATCCAGAATCAACTGCTATGAATGCACAATGCAAACTAAAAAAGTCAAATGTAATTTTTAATGCAAGAATTTTGTTCCTAGCAAGCAGTATTGCTGCTCTAAATCCCCAGTTCTATGGAGATTCTCCCTCCATGCATATTCTCCCAAGTGCTCAAATATACAGTGGTAGGAACCAATTCAGCCAGATTTTTTTCCTGTATAGTTTACAGTTTTCTGGATTCTGGAAATTTAAAAAGAAAAACTGAAATTATCAAACTAGCTCCTATAAGACATTCAAATTACAGTCTTTTAAAATGGTTACTTGGCAAGCTGCTATCTGGATTTTCCAGCTAATTTCATCTATTCTAAATATCTGTACATAACGTTTCTCTAAACCCAAATAAATTAGAGATAAAGTACAGCTACAAGTCTTACAAATCACTAACAAAAAGCAAAAACTCATTACTTACCTCACATTTTCCAAACTTACCCGACGTCCACTATCGATTATAAACAAAGTTATTTTATAAACGTGCTTAGGGTCAAAGAAAGTAATCAGATAGACCCCCTTCGCTTGAGCCCTTATGTTTATCAATGTAACCATCAACCATGATTGCAAACATAAATGAGAAAAGCAAGTGACAAATTTCAAATACATAGTGGCCCAAGCCTAAAACTATTTTGTACATAAATAAATGTACACTCATTAAAGGGCTGAGCCATGTTTTAACCACAGTGCAACTAAAGATAAAAATCATTTTTCACCTTCCTAACAACTTTATTTGCAAAGATCCATGGTTTTGTTTTACTCAGTAAAGATTAAACTTCCCAATAAAAATGTACCCTAAAATACGAATTTCTACAATTTAAACGGAATCCTTCACGGCAATAAAGGATTCTGAGAATATCCCTCCCCGCTAAATAGCCTCCCTTCCTCACTGCCACTCTCGTAGTCGGTACTAATTTAAAGGCTCCAAGTTTTTTCATTTCTAGTTTCCTACGGTTCTACTACCCTTTTAATCACTGCAGACCCAGATAAAACCGTTACCCAAAGAATCGGAAAACATAAAATGGTTTCTTTACAATTTGGCTCGCGTCAACAGCGGCCCAACGCCCTAGGTCGCAATACCTTGTCTTAAACCGCGCCAGCAAGCCCTGGAGACCCCCCCCGCCCGCTCTTCGGTGTGGCTTCTGAACGCAATGGCGCCATTTCATCGAGGGGAAGGCAGAGCGCCTTTAATGAGGTGCGCAGGACTCTAAAGATCCAAGCTCACAAAACACGCCAAATCCACCTCGGAACGGTATGAAAACAGCCCGAGAAGAAAGAAAAATAGTTAACCACGTCTACGCTTTGATAAAGAAATCAAACTAGCAGAATTGAGAGAGTTAAAAGAAAAACGCTGCGAGAGAGGAGAGACATGAAAATGGCGGCCGCCAAATCCGGTTCCCCGGAGGGGGGGGAGGGGAAGCTCCGCAGACTCGCTCACGGGGACCCGATGCCCGCCGAAACGCTCAACGCGGAGACGCCGGGGCCCCCAAATCAGCGTGCTTTAGAAAGGGAATAAGAACTCCCGCCTCCGCGCCCCACTTTTACTAATGCGGGGCTGCGTCCGCCATGTGGAAGTTCCCTTCCCCCACCCGCAGTACAGGGAAATGGCGCCGGGAGGCTGAGGGTGGGGAAGGTGTTTGTACAGTCAGGCCTCCGCTATCGACCCTCTTACAAATATCTCCAGACCAACCGCTACTGAGGCGGCCCGATTTCCTGCCGCTCTCCCACAGAGGCAGCTGGCCGACTTCCACCGAGGCGCCAACGGCCCTCACCATGCCCTTTCCAATAACTCATTGATTTCAAACCCGTTACCTCCATCGCGGAGTCAGTCGCTTCAGCCCGATTTCCCGCAGCCGAGCGAGATGAGAGAGATCTCCGCGGACGAACACGAACCGGACTCGTCCTGGCGCTGTAGTGAGAACTGCCACTGGTCGAGAAACAACACCGCTAGGAGTACCTCCACCCGGGAGCCGGCGCTGCTGCTACTGCCGCTAGAGCCGCTGCCGCCGCTTTTCTAGAACCTTCCCCCCGACCAACGCGTCTTCCTTACGTCAGGCCGTTGCGTAAACGCCCTAACCGCCGCCAATGGCGGGAACGCTCTACACCCTCCTTACGCCAAGTACGTACCCCTCCCCCACTTGTGGCCAATGACAGTGCTTGACGTCACTTGCGTAAATGGGATTAGTGAATTGCGGAAGGCTCGAGTCTTATGCGTTACTTCCTCTCTGAATTACGTCCAGCCCCCGCTTTAGCGCAGGGCAGGTGAGAAACGGTCGCGCAGTTTGAAATAAACGCTGTCGGGAGGAGCTTAATCCGCAGCCCGGAGGTCCAGCCCCCTCAACCCGTGGGGTGGTCCCTGAAGCTACGCCTTTGACAATTCTCTTAGTTCTCCCGCCATAAAAATCTTTGTCGCCTTCCCCCTTCCTTTTCCCTCCCCAGCAGAGGACTAACTCAGCCCCTTCCGGAAACACCCAAAGCGGCTTCTAGTCAACAAATTATTGTCCACGCTGCACCGACCTAATCCTGGCCTTTGAGACTGACCCTTCGGGGTCGAGAGAGGTGTTTTCCAGCGAGTGACCCGAGAGGGGCACTCGTTTTAGCTCCCAATACCTCCTCCCTCCCCTCGCGTTTGGAGGATCCCAACCCCAGGGGCGAGGAAGTGGGCGGAGTCGGGTTTTGGCGCCAGACGCTGCTACTGCGAAGCAGAAAAGCATCCGCCGAGAAGACTCGGGTCACCGTCCTCGCCCCTCCTTCCCGCTCCCTCCCCTCGGGGGACCACCAGGCGCCACGCCGCGAACGGTAAGTGCCGCAGTCGCCGCCGCCCTTCCCCCCTCGGGCACCCGATTCGCCTCCCCCCCCCCGCCGGGCGCGCGCGCCCGCGGCCCCGCCCCTAGCGGCCGCCCACCGTGGGCGGCGCCACTCCCCCACCCCCCAGCGGCCCCGTGCGCAGCTCCCCCGCCGCCTCCCCCTCCCCTCCCCCTCCGATGTGGCTCGAGCCTCAAGCGCGCAGGGCCAGAGACGCCGTAGACCTGCGACCCGGAGCAGCTCAGAGGCGGTGAAGTCGGTGGCTTTTTTAATCTCTCGCTCTCCTTCGGTGGTGGTGCTTAAGATACCACATGCGCCCCGGGTCCCCCCTTTCCCCACTTGTGCCCCTCTCCGCCGGACCCCGCATCGGGAGCTGCAGGCAGGAGCGGAGGGTCGAGTGGAGGCACCGCGGCTGGCGTGGCGCTGGGCAGGCGCCTTTAGCTAGTTGGGCGGACGACTCTGTCCTCGAGAGGGTGGAGAGCTGTGGCGACAGCCGCTTTATTTCTAGACAAAGCGCATTTCCTTCCCCCTCCCCCATCCCCATCCCCGTGCAGAATGAGGGGCCGTCCTCCACGCGGGGTGGGTCGGAGAGTTGGGCCTCCAGGGAGGGCGCTGCATTTTCCCGCATCCGCGAGGCCTGGCGGCGCGCGCGGCCCGCTGTCCCCGGGCTGCGGCTTGCGCTCCGTTACGTGGCCGCCGCCGGGGTTTGGCGCGGGCCGTGTGGCGCAGTGCCCTTGGGCCCCCGCGCCGCGGCCTTTGTTTCTCCCAGCGGATGCGCTGACCACGAGGCCCGCGCTCCCGGGTGGGGGGCGGGCGCTTAGGCCTCAGGATTAAGGCCAGACAGGCCTGGGGCTTAGGAAGAGCGGATATGTATATAAGAGATGATGTCTTTTAAGTGTCACGAAATGGGGCTAGGGCATCTCGGTGTGTTTTTTCTTTAGTTACTGATTGGAAAGGGAGAAGGTTTCTGAAAAGAGATCTAGTTAGGCTTATATAGGAGCCTCTTTGAACGTCCAGAGGTATAGAGAAAAAATTCATGTTTACCGTTGTGAGTTGTTTGGGTAATTGTGTGTAATTATGAATCAAAAAGTTTGTCCTTTTTAAAGAAATTGAGTTTATTATAAATGAGATTTAGATACAAAAAAATATTTGACCACTGTTTTTCATCATGTAAAGCTGTCTCAAGTACCAGGGTCCCCAGTAAGGTTTACTAGACTCACTTGGTTAAAAACACCCGTATATGTACTTAGGTATAGCCTGTCAGTAATAGTTTAGGCAGGAGGTCACATCTGCTTTTCCAGATTAGTATAGACGTTTGAAAAGTGCACTGTCTACCTGGGGGTTGGAATCTAATCAAAACTTGTATTTAGCTACCTTTTTTGTATCTTGCAAACTTCTTTTTAACTGTCATGCATTTTTCTAGTAATAGCTCTTCAAGTCTGCAATAAAAAATGGCCTCCAATAAAACTACATTGGTAAGTTAATGAAAACCTAAAATATGTAAGGATTTAACTCAAGTTTTTTTCCCCAAAAATTATAACTTTGTATCCCTGGTTGAGAAATTTACATCTGTACGGTCTTTTTTTTTTTTTTAAGCTCTCCCTGTATTATATGGGGGCAAAATTAAGGACGACAATGAAAGTATTACATTGAGATACTTACTGACTTGGCTTAACAGTGTCTTAAACCTAATCTTAGGACAACACAGTCTGGATTTTGCTGAGTATTTTTATTTTCAAATAAAAATGCACAAATTTACGTAACGGGAAAAGAATGTTACATAAACAAAGTTGTAAGGTCCTTGTTGGTTGGCATAATATTCCTTGAATCAACTGAGTTCTAGTGAAGTCAAATATTTTCGTTAATGCCCAGGTTAGAGAACAGGTGGAGCAAAAGTTACTGAATCCTTGAAATTATTTGGTTGCTTTGTCCTACTCCAAACTTGCTTACTCAAATACAGAAGAATCTTAAATTTAGAACATCAGTCTTTTGTTTTTTAACCACAAGGTGAACAAAATCACAAATACGATCAGGAAGGAGAGAAGGCTAGATTTTTTTACATCTTTTAAATGACTAATTTTTTTCTCTCCAGTGGTTTCTTAAACCCAAAGTTTGCATTCTTAGGCTTCCTAACAAGTTATACAAATGTGTAAAGACATCTATATTCAGCCATATCAAGTTATAAGCTTAAAGAACAATGGAATATTCATATAAAAATACAGAATTTGCAGTTATGGTTCCCACAGTATTTAACACATTGTGTTAATCTTAAGCACATAAAGGTGAGTGTTAACATCTAAGTGAAGCAGAGTATTTGATTTAGATCTGTATATTCTCCCTTTGGGTTTCACACTGAAAAAAGGCAAGTTGGTGATTTTTAATTTGAGCCATCATTAGGTTTACATTAAGTCAAGTGCCTTGGAAAATGATTGTGATATGAAATGTAAAGCCTGTCTGGTGAGTCTGTGGTACAGATGATTCCCATACACTGTATGTGTATAGGTCAAAGACATCAATGGGAAAAGCACAAAGTGTCTTCTATGTCTCCTCAGGATTGAGCTGACCTCAGATTCCATAATCATTAAACCAAAATGTAGATAATTGACTTTAAAGTTACCTGTATCCTCCAGATTTAGATGGGAGAGGAATTAGCTGTCCATGAGGCTTTGAGGATGAATATAGATACAGAAGGCAAACAGATGCTCCCATTAAAATTAAACTGGCTTTTGCAGGCGAATTGGTAGTCTTCAGTGTCTGTTATTTCTTGGTATTTGTATTTTCTTGTATTGAAAAGGATCACAGATTGACCATTTAAAAAGTTTATCTTAGCGTGAATCCTTTTCATTTTTTTGACATCGTCTTTATTTTGTTAGCCTCCTCCCTTTGTGGACACTAGCTGTTTTTTTATTTAGGATTGATGTCTAATAAATTTTGTCTGTTCTAATTTCTCTGCTCTTCTCACTATCATTCTTACCTTCAAAAGGCAGAAAAACCTATTTGATTAGGCCTAGTACTCAAGTATTTTGACTTAGAATAGTAAGGCCTAACTTGGAAATGGTATCCAACAAAATCAAATGTTTGCTGTATTTTTTAAAATTCCAGGGGATTTTTATTTCTCATCTGTGTATATACACCTATGTACTTTCATGGCTTGAAATATCCTTTTGCAGTCTTGAGATGTTGGTGTTATTTCTTCTGCTTGCATGCTGTGGGGTAGCTTTCATGACTGGGCAATTGAGTTTTATTTTTTAATAGCACTGTTTTAAGATAAAAGTATTTTAAAATGCACATTACATTAGGGATTTTCCCACTCTTAATACCTTTTAATTAGCCATTTCAGGTTTTTAAAATTTTACCTATTTTCAGTCCTCCCAGAATGAATCTGTTTGAGTTACTAGAAATAGCTGGTTGAGGTTGGTCTCCTGCTTCTCTTAAATAGCATTATACTAAAAAAATAAAAGCAAACACTTCTTTGAAATGAATTATATTGGTTACCAACTTAGACTCTTTCTCTTGAGAAAGCAGGAAAGAAGGGTTTTTTTTTTTTTTTTACATTAAAGATTTAAAATACATCTGGTATTTTGGCCTTTTTAAGTGACATCATTATAGGTTTGTTCCATGTGGCCATTAGCTACAGGGATTATGGAAAAATAATCTTGTCCTTTTTAACCTCCTCATGGTCTCCATGGTTGACCCTGCAATTGATATCAGAATTCTGAACCATGTTTTCATTCTGTACTTAACTTTTTTCTATATCATTGAGGCATTTAACATTAATGTTTGAATTGGGAAAGAGGGTCTGACTGTCTGGCTACAGTTTCAACAAGTCTGTAAATAGTACTTATTCTCTTTTCTGTATTGTCCTCTGACACTTTATATGTAGTCGTTTGTTGCTGTATTGTGGTTGAAATAAGTGAAATCTCTAGTAAACTTAGTCTTATAGACTACTTAGAGATAGGACTCGAAAAAGATAATTATTTTCCAGTTAGTGTTTTTGATTATATCATTTTGGTGAAGAGTGGTGGGTCATAAGTTTGAATTGAGTCAACGGAATAAAGCGCATTCCTTTATCATCCATTGGCTTTTTATCTTTTTAGAAGATGTCTGTCCTGGGGTACAGAAGTAAAAATTTGTGTCAAATATAGCAATATAAGGAATTTAGCCTTTAAAATGTACTCAAAATTCAATAGGAATGTGTTTCTTAATTTCCTTTTTGTTTTATTTTAGCAAAAAATGGGAAAGAAACAGAATGGGAAGAGTAAAAAGGTTGAAGAGGCAGAGCCTGAAGAATTTGTGGTGGAAAAAGTACTGGATCGACGTGTAGTAAATGGGAAAGTGGAGTATTTCCTGAAGTGGAAGGGATTTACAGAGTAAGAAACCTCAGTGCTTGTTTATCATATGTTTAGCTGCAGTGAGGTGGCTTTAAAATTTGTTTTTAGCCTCACTCTTTTTCCCAGAGATCTCTTTAAAAACATTTTTAATTTTAAGGTATCTTATTTGAAGTCAGTTTCAGAAGAGCCAAATCCTTTGTCTACAGTTGAAACCAAGCAAATTGGAGACCAATTTATTACCCTGGGGAGTCAAATTTGTGAAATTGTCAATTGTAGTTTACTATATGATACATTTTAATGTAGTTAGGTACTGTACTAACTGGAATATCTAGTCTACATTGTTTCACTCCATACAGAGGATGCTGGAAAACATTGAAGCTGTACAGTAGACTAGTGGGTCTTAAAAAGAAGTACTCATCATAATCTAGGTCTTATATTAGGTTTATTGTATCCTAATATCTAAAAAGCAAAGCCTGAGCATTTTTCAAGTTCACTGGTTCCTTGTGTTCCTCCTTACAAATTGCTCTCATAATTACTCTTTATGTTAGCTGTCTTTTGAATGACTTAAACATAGAGAAATTATGTACTCTTAACATTTGTGTTTATTGTGCTAATCTACTTGGATTCTTCTACCTGACACCACAAAAACAGGGAGCCAAAGCTCCATAGGCAGTGACAATTAAAAATGGATAGGTTGACATCAATAGTCCCCTGAGCATGGGCCATATGGTAGTCCAGGGATGAGGCTTCAAATGTCTATTATCTACTAATTCCTCCACTGTTCACAAAGCCACCTCTATAGAAATTTGGGGATTATGAATTGAATGGAAGATTTATGTTTCCTATTTTATCCTTCAGTACTGGTAGTTAAACCTAAGTATATATTATAAGTACATAATTTACCACTAAAAAATTTCCTGCAGATAGCAGAACCAAGCAAAATAAGTCTGTGAACTATTTTAAAATTAGATTTAACTAGTTTGACAGAGTTGATTACCTTCAAATGGTTAACTCTTTTTAAAAAATCCCATGAGACATTAAAAGCTATTGGTCTTTTATGTTCTCCCCATCAAAACATTAGGAAATGGACTCCTCTTCCAAAACTTAAGGCCGCTAGTATGATTGAGAACTTGGCCTGTGCAGTGTAATGTATTAGGTAATGTAGAAGACTGTAACGAATATAATACAGGATAGAGACTCTTAAGTCATCCTCCACCCACTAATTTAGGTTTTCCAATTTTGGAGTCTCAGAATATCAGCAGACCAAGTTTTTAAGTACCAGAGGTTAATAGCACCTTTCTCAGTATCCCTAAAATGATTAATTTCATTTTATCTAGTTCATTTTATTTAGTCTTTTTGGACCAGAACACAAAAAATTAGCAAGACAGTTGCTGTATAGGATGATCTTACTTTCACATTTGTTGATTGATACTCATTTTCTTTACAGCTCTTCTGAAAAGTACATGGAAATGGTCATCTCACCCTTATATCAGGGGTTGGAAATCTTTTTTCCCCAAAGTGCCATAGAGTAACTATTTGGGCTTTGTGGGCCATAGGTCTGTGTCTCTACAACATCTCTGCATATGAAGTGCAAAAGCAGAAATAGATAATGAGCATGAATGTGTTCCAGTAACTGTGTGGGCCCTAAAATTAAAATTTCATTTTGAAATATTTTTCTAATCATTTAAAAATGTAAAAAAACTTTTTTAGTTTGTAGGCTGTAAGAATGCTGTATTTGGCTTCTGCTTTGCCAACTCCTAACTAACATTTAAGGATGCCTCAATCATTGTTTTAAAACACCATAGTGGAGGTCCCAGCCCTAGCCATGATATGACATAGTACTTCAAGTTGAGAATTAGGAATCTGCATTTTTTAAAAGCTCTTTGAGAAAAATTCTGAATTAATTGTGAGACTTGGAGAACTATTAGCTTCAATTACAGTGTTGGAGTGAGGCTCATTTAATTTGGAGGTAAAAATAGCAGATTGCCCACTTAGTTGGGGCTGTGAAAGCAGACAAAAGGAAATCTAGGCAGATTCTCAAAACAGTGTAGAGGAAATGGAAGAAATGGTTAGTATCTGCAGTACAGAGGACATTTTTTTCAGACATCTGTTAAATGGATCCAGATGATGGTGATGAACCGTGTTTAATTGAATCAACTTTTTTCTCTTTCTCTTTTTTTTTGTCCCTGAACATAGTGCTGACAATACTTGGGAACCTGAAGAAAATTTGGATTGTCCAGAGTTAATTGAAGCATTTCTTAATTCTCAAAAAGCTGGTAAAGAAAAAGATGGTACAAAAAGAAAATCTTTATCTGACAGTGAATCTGATGATAGCAAATCAAAGAAGAAAAGAGATGCTGCTGACAAACCAAGAGGCTTTGCCAGAGGTCTTGATCCTGAAAGAATAATTGGTGCCACAGACAGCAGTGGAGAACTAGTGTTTCTTATGAAATGGAAAGATTCAGATGAGGCAGATTTGGTGTTGGCAAAAGAGGCAAATATGAAGTGTCCTCAAATTGTAATTGCTTTTTATGAAGAGAGACTAACTTGGCATTCTTGTCCAGATGATGAAGCTCAATAATTGTTTGCATTGCTTTTTATATATATTTTATATATATATATA